>VZTM01003320.1:758867-821787 GCA_013400555.1 Jacana jacana | reverse complement strand
CTTTGCTGTCTGTGGACGCTTTGGGATGAATTAATTTAGACGTGTGGTTTTGAATGTTTTTGGCTCCTGGTTATCAAGCCATTCAGCAGTTCTGGGAGCCTCCCCCATCGGCTGTTATTGAACCAGACAGAGAGGGGCGGAGGAGATGGCAGCGGCCTGATTTGTTGGCTTGTTAGTTCTGCTCCTGCGAACCGTCCATCGGCTCGTGTTTCTGCGGCCTGACAGGGAGAGACGGCGGCCAAACCGCTCCTCGCGGGCCGGCTGCCGAGCGATGCCCCTGCACAGGATCACTGCTAGCATCCCCCTGGAAGCGAAAATGGGTGGTTTCTCTCTGGTTTTCTCTTCGCCTCTCCCAGCCTGCACCCTCAACCTCCCCACCGCCCCATCCCCAGTCAGGCTGTCACCCCAGCTCTGCTCTAGGATCCCTGATGGTGTCTCGGAGAGGTGTTTTTTAGCCCCAAGTGGAGGCAGAACCGATGGAGCGACAGTGATATGGATGGGGAGAAGACCTTCCCTCTGGTCCTTGCTTTGCTTTCTTCCCCTTGGGGATGCTCAGGCTCTGCCTAAAAGCCCTGTGGCTCTGACAAGCTGCAGAAGCCCCGGTCCAAGGGTAGCTCTGCCCGGTTCTCCAGCCCCACAGAGACCTCTCTGCCGGGACAGGCCTTGGTGGGCACCGGTGCTATTGGCAGAGGGGGGCTCAGCGCTGCTGAAGGACTGGTGAGCTCTGAGCACCCCGGCTGGCTCTCCTAGAACCTCCCATAACATAAGCAGGAGCAGAGATAACCACTAAATCCTTCTGAAAAGCACTTCCTACCAGTGCCTCTCTGGGGGGTAGCGCTGAGACCCTTTAATCATAGGGAGGATTGTTGGAATTCATCATTTTCTCAACTTTCTGGTTAAATTTTAAAAGCCCACCTGAAGCTCTCATTAGTACCCATCAAGACTTTCTTTGAGTGTGCTTCTGCTCTGATTTCATCCGAGGGTAATATCTAAGAAAAATATTATCTCTCTGCTTGGCTTCCTGCCATCCTGGCCGTGTTAGCATTGCACTGGTGGATGGATGGAGCTGCTCCAGTTTATTTATGTAGCTGGTAAAAGCTGCTCCTCCAGACGGGGGATGCGGCAGGACTATCCTTGCTCTGAAGTTGGGGCCCAAGTATGGTAGGGCCTGGTGAAATCCCACGTGGCTTTAAACCACCTCCTATGTGCATGACACGGTTTTACACCAGGCAGAGCTCCTGGATACCTGCTGGAGATCTACTTTGATGTCTGTGCTTTAAACAGCAAAGAAGAAGCTCAGAGCTTGATTCGTGCCATCCATGGGGTGGTATTGGGAATTGGCAGGAAGTCTTTGGGTGCAGAAATTCCTGTTTCTCATCTGTTTCATCTCTCTTACTCATCAGGTACCAGATTAAAATGTCAGAGGTGCAAACAGACAATTTGAGGGACTGCAGTGGGCTTTGGAACCTTTGTTTTGGTAATTTAAGCTCAGATCCAGGCAGGTTTTGAAAGTGTAACTCCCACTGATATAATTAAAATTCTCCTGAGATTTACCACCAGCGCCCTGCTGGGAAGAGGGCTGGTGCTGGGGCTGGGGCTGGGGCTGGGGCTGGGATTGGGCTGGGAGCTCACCACACTGACAACCTCTGCAAAGTTTGTTGGGTTTTTTTAATTGATCTCTTTGGGAGAGGGTTAACACACCCCCAAAAATGGGAATTTTGGCCCCAGCCTGTACCACAGCATGGCTTGTGTGGGTGTGACCACTCTTCTCCCCATCACTGCATCCCAGTTCACTCAGGGAGCAGGCACCACCTTTCCTGCGAGCTCAAATCACTCTGGACTGTGGTTAAAATCACAGCATTGATCTGGTCTGGGCTTTTTTCTTTTGGCTTTGGCCAGCTTTTCTGGCGGGGCTGTCTGCTGTTTGAGCTGAGTCAGGCAGGCACCGCCGTGGCTGTTTCTCGCAGAGCTCTGGCCACCGTCCCAGGAGAAGGCACGGCCACATGAGAACATTAACACGAGGGACCCCGGGGTGTGAATTTACGGCACAGCAGCTGCTCCCCGGCCACAGTCTGTCACATTTACCCCATGGTGAAAGCAAAGAGCCCCGTGATGGGCTGCCCTGCGGGGATGGGGATGAGCTGCCTGCGGGGAAGGAGCGGGACATGGGCACTGCTGAGCAAACCTGGCAGACCTGCACCCCGGGTGCAGCTCCTGCTCGTCTGGCTGTAACACGGGCAGGGATGGCACGGGGAACGATTCCCAAAGCATTTGCAGTGGGAGAACACAGCGCCAAGGGCTCTGCTGGTAAATCTGCCGCTGCTCGCAAGGAGCTGGGACCGGAGGATGCTTTAATGCACTCGTCTCGCACAGAGCACTTGATGCAGCTCCTCCATGTGAGAGGGAGGAAGAATAGAGAGGAATGTGTGAGGGTAGAGGAGAGCGGAGCCAGCGCCGTTGAGTGTCGGAGGTGGACGGCAGCGAAGCGCTCTGCGAGCAGCCTTTCTCCAGCTGGGTTCCTCTTTTGCAATTCCAGCGTCTTGTTTCTCAGTGATTTATATTGACAGAGTCTTTCAAAACACTTTAGGGTTGTTTACAACATTGAGCAAGAACATTTTGTCTCATGTCCTCTTCATTCTTAAAGACTCTCCTTTGTCTGTCGTCCCCCCCTTGCCCCTCTCTGCCGGCTCACAGGAGAAGCTGCTCCCTTGCTCTCTGCAAACCCAATGGGCTAGAGAAGAACCTGCAAATCCACTTGATGGGATGCTCTTTCCTCTCTAGTCACTAATTAGCTTTTCTCTTCAGGGAAAAAGCACTTTTTCAATGACAGAACCCTCCCCGTGCCAGAAAAGCTCGCTCGTGAGTGCGTGTTGTTGCACGTGGAGCGTGGTTGTGAAGTGCTGGGAGCCAACGTGACACCAACGCTGCAACGAGAAATGGGCACGTTTGGGTTCTGCTCCAGCATCCCCACCTCATCTGAGATGCATGCCCATGCCACCCCCCCTGCCAGGCCAGCTCTGATGTTTTCCCTCCAAGCGCTGAAAGCAAGGAGCGAGCCAGAGCTTGGCCCACAGCAAGCCCTCTCCTCTCCATCCCTCCTGATTTCTGCAGCCCTTCACACTGCTCTGGTCCATCTGGACATCATGGTTGCCCCTTGTTCCAGCCACGTTGTCCTAAGAGCACTGGGATGGCGATTCTCTTATGAAGCCTATGTCCAGTCCTGTCCCCATCCCACCAGCAATGACAGGTTTAAAATCTTTTAAGTCTTCTTCAGCCTTGCAGCCTTTTCAAAACCGTTAACACAGGGAAATGAAGCAAAGGACTTGGACTCCCTGCGTAGGCAGAACCCTTCTGCAAAACCAGCTACCCCTGGGGCTTGCAAGCAAAGAGCTGGCCAAACCTGGCAGCCCTGCAGCAGGGAAGAGCTGAGACCAGTACCATCCCAGGCAGGCCAGAGACCGTGGAACATTCTTGGCAAGTCCTGTATGGTGTGTGCTCAAGCCTGAATGGCCACACTCTCACTGCATCCTCTTCCAGTTAGATGAAAGCTTATACACGTTTGACTACCCACACCACACTAATCCTCCCATTTGCACTTACCTAAGAAGGATGGAGTGCTCAATTATTTGAGAGTCTGCTGTTTTACATGCTCTTGGCTTTGATTATTAAGACTTCTCATCTTTGTGGCAGACATCAGAGTGAAACCTTGAGTTTTCCAGCGCTGCATCATGGGCTTGGGGTGTTCTTGCTGCTTCCTTGTGATTAGCAGACGAGCTGCCCGGATAGCAAAGCAGCGGGGAGGGAGCACCGTGTCCCAGCAGGTAAAGGAGCAGGAATGAGGACATTTCACCAAAATCTTCCCCCTCCTTCTCTTTTCAGCCTTTCCTACCTCCTTCCTTCCTACCCTGCTCTGAGAGGTTGCCCAGATGGTCAAGATCCTCCACTGAACTTGTTATCACCGTTCCAGGAGTGGATGAATTTAGTGAGGTCCGGGAAAAAAAGCACCAAACAGTGCTTTGGTTTTCTAATCCCAGCCTTTGGCATGGCTTTTGGCCACGTGGTGCCTTCTACCAAAATCAGCAAAGCCATGGAGGTCTTGGCAAGGTGTAGGTCTGGCTGTATGGGTTTTCCCCATCCATGAGGGCATGGTCCAGTGCTTCTCCTTCCTCTCCCTGGGCCTTAGCACAACAGTCACAACAGCATTCACCCAAATTAATCCCCCTCCTGCTTCCATACCTATTCCCTTGCAGAGAGGAACTCATCTGGAGGGACAGGTAAGAAGCATTTCCAGGTTTGTTTGCCTCTGTGTCCCCTCATAAATTGCCCTGTGGGGCTAATCAACTGTGACACTGCTGGGAAACTCATTTAAATGTGTTAAGAGGGGAAAATGGGGGCGTGTGTCTCAAGGAGGCTCCCCAACACACAGCATCTGGCTGATGAGAGAGTCTGTCAGGAGCAGCCTGCGTGGTGGATGCTCCCTGTGATGATAACTGCTCAAAGTGGATGAGTTTTCTGTCAACAACTTAATAATCTGTGTCTGCCACGATCCCATGTCAGCCAACACTCCTGTAACGAATGGCTGATAAGGAGGAGGTTAGACTGGGGAAAATGGGCTGTTTTGTCAGCACAATGTTCTTGTCAACAAAAAGACTCCGGAAAAGCTCGCTGGCTCCTTCGGAGCTCACCCAGGATGATTCACCAGCCCCACAGCCCGGTTAGTCCCAAAGCCGATCTCCACCAACAGCGGCTGCAGCAGAAGCAGCAGCAAGAAAACCCTGCGGTAAGAAGATGTGGTTGAGCCTCCTCCTAACCCAGGCAATGAGCCTGGTTTTTGTCCTGAAGCTTTTCTGCCGCTTCCCCCCCCTCCTTATTTTCAAAACTATTGCTCTTGTATTGTTTATTATCCCTTGTGAATTCAAGTCCATGCTGAAGCTCTGCTGCGGCTTCTCCCTGTGATGAGGAGTCCTGTAGCTGAGCTATCCTCATGTGGAGAAACCTTCCCTTTTGTCCTCAAAATCAGTGAGGACCCGAGACCTGGCACCCCTCCCCCAGACCAGGTCCCAGTTCTGTCTCTGGACAAGCTGAGGCAAACCCACGGTCTGGAAAGGGTGGAGGAGGCTGATGCCTTCCAGCAGCTCCCAGTCCTGCAGCCCTTCTGCTCCCTGGGCTTGTCCTGATCCCTCCACAACCAGAGCATGATGGTCCCATCGCCCAGCTCATGCTGCGGAGCTGGGTGTTCTGGGGGGACCAAGCCCAGAGCCTGGTGCTGGAGACTGTCAGGAGACCACCCCATCCTCATTGCACAACAAGAGCCATCCCATGGGCTTCTTCTGGGGAAAAGGAAGGAATTAGCACTCAGGAAGCAAATTCCTCCAGCTGCTTGAGTCCAGGGCTCAGCACTCTGGAATGTCAGAGTGATAACACAGTGAGAGCAGGCATTCAAAGGGACTGTGGATGCATGACCTGTCCTGGGCTGCAGCCCAAAACTCACAGCTTTAAGCTGCTGTTGCAACCAAGAGAGGTTGGTTGGACAGATGGACGGACAGCCAGGGTCTGGTCCTTGGCTGGTGGAAGCTGATGGAGCTGCTTCGCATTCAATGGTGCTTCCTCTGGTGTGTACGAGCTGAGGGTCTGGCCCACTGTGTGCAGAATTAGCCACTCGTTAGTGTCACCTGCAATCCCCCAGTGCGGGGCTGGAATGAAAGCAGATGCCAAATTGCCACCTTCCATTGAATTGCCACCAATTCATTGCATTACAGTTGGCTGGAGACAGCGGGAGTTTTTCTCTCATATTAACCCTGTACCCAAGCACTTGGAGGCTGCTGCTGCTGTGCTGAAGTTCATACCCGGGTACAGCACAGCTCCCTGCTCACAGCAGCACCTTCAGAGCATCTCCATCAGGCCTTGGCACCAGGAGCCTCCAGCTGCAGGTTGTGGTGCCACAGGCTGCTGCTGTGCCATCAGCCTACACTTGGCAAGGAAGCTGGGGTAGATGGCTCCAGCCAGCGCCAGGCAGCAGAGCCCCGAGTGTTCAAATTCCACCTCTGCTACCACAGCTGGACATCACATTCATCAGCAAGGACACTTCCATCATGCACTACAATTTCTGACATGTCATCAAATAGTGTAAAAAAATACTAAATTGAGACATCCCCTAAAATGAAATTTAACACACCCCCCCCCCCCCCTTTTTATTTATTTATTTAGGAAGACATTCCAGATTTCATTTTTTAATGTTGTTTTTCTTTCTTTTTTCTCTTTTGAATAGAAATTTGGAATATTTTCCCAACTGCTATTTTAATGTTTGGGAACTGGAAGAATTTTCTGTGAAATACATGGAATTGTTCAAGGTGGCCTCAGCGTGGCTTTCCTGGGAACCCCAGCCTCTGTGGCATGGGGTTCAACCTACCAGGGTATGTTCCCTGGGTCTCTTACAGCTTTGTTCAAGCAATGCTGCTGTTGGGATTGGAGCTAAGGAGCTTGAAGCTGGCCTGGATATGTCTACATATGATGCAATCACATTTTTGACTGCAGAGAGATACACTCTGTCACTTTCTGCTGGCAAGTTTTTGCTGTGTTTAAGACAGAAAACATTTGTGGGCAGATTTTAAAATGCAGGCATCATACACCCACAAAACCCAACCTCTATGAAACTTTGTAGGAGATGTACTGTGTTTTTTTTTCAGCATATAAATCCTAGCTTTTATAAAGAACACTCCTGGGCTATTAGTTTGAATCCGGCATTTGAGGTCCATATACACGTAGAACCCTACATCTCCCGACTCATTTGGTGATTTCACCATGAGCCACATCCACTCCTGCAGCTCAGTCAGAAAAGTTGGCTAGAACAGCATGGAAAATCAAAGTCACTTTTGCCTGGCTCAGGAAGGAAAAGCCTTGCAAGCTGCCAACATCTGCTCTCACCTTGCTGCTTCTGGAAGTGCTGAGGGGAGAAGCAGAAAGAGGATGAGTGTGTGATGTGGGAGCAACAACACTGATGGACCCCAGGAAAAAAAACCCCAACAACTCATCTTTCAAAGTAATTCAACCAGAGTTCAGCCTCAGTGCCCAGGTGAGACTGAGTCACCTTCACACAGCAATATCCAGGGCAGGGCGTTCGGTCACACCATGGATCAGTTCGCTCTGGGCTGTCAGACTGGGAGCAGGGTCAGGCAATCACAAGCTCCTGCCCCCTTTCCTAGCACAAGTAATGGGTGAAGGATGGCAGTAATATGAAGCTCACACTCCCCATCGCTTGATATCATCTGGTTTCACCCCGGGCATGCTCTAGCTCCGTGCCACAGCTGGGTTTCTCAGCCTGGTGGTTTCTGTACTGAGTCCATGCCCTGTTTTCTCCCCTTCTGTCTCCCCATTGCAATGTCTTACCCAGCTGATTTCATGCTCACAAGCGAGATTGCTGGTATAAATACTGGCAGCTGGCAATGGTTTCCCTTGGAGTCAAACAGCAAAGTGTCTGGTCTCCCAAGCCAGGCTGGGAAGGTTGGCTTTGCTGGTCCAAACACACAGATTTCTGGCAGAGCACGCTCGCTGTGAAAGCTTGCAGTCGCTCATTTCCCCAGCACTAAGGAAATGCAAGGGGATTTTCAGAGGATTCTCCATAACCTCATTTTCAAGACACGAATTGCTTGAGCAGAACGGGGCTAGAGTTCTCAGCAGCTCTGCAAAATGACGAGGAGCTTCCGATGTCACCGTGGGACCAGGAGCCACTCCTCCATTGTCAGGTATGAGCCACTAACACAAAATCCCTATTTACATGGCTTCAACGTTTGTGAAGGCTCAGAGTCATTCATTTCCTGAATGGCTCCCTTTAATGGAAAACATGATGTTTTGGGAAAGACACCAGGCCAAGCTGAGCATAAAACTCTTCAAGTCATTCATCCAGGTGAAGCAATGCTATCTTCACATCCTGTTTTCGGAAAAGGTTTAGGGATTCGGGCAGGTGCCCACATCCTGTTTCATCAGGAGTTGAATGTTTAACTCAATTAGGCTCCTTTGGAAAGCCTGATTTAACCCCACACTTCACTTCAGATGTGTCCTTTGGTCCCATGGAAGCCAACGGGACTTCTGTACATCGCTTAAAGTTTAACTGAGGGTTGCATGAGAGGCTGAATCAAAATCCAAACATTCAGCAGCAGTTCTGGGGCCAAAAATAGCCCCACTTTTACTAGGACCTGCTTCTGCACTGGCATTTGTGAGTTCATAGTGCCCAAAGCACTTTCCAAAGGCCTCGGCATTGATGCTGAGTTCTTGCAGGTGGGTAAAATGAGTTGCAAAGGGTCACCTGAAATGGTCCTGTGGTGGGCAAGGCCATCCTCATGTCCTGGCTCAGGGCTTTGCCTCCTGAGGGTATTTCACCCTGCTTCTGGAGGGGTTGGGGTGTATGTGGTGGGACTGGCCACTTGCACTGCCTGAGTAGATCTCTGACCCAGGCAACATGGGTATAATGGCAGTGTCTGTGCAGGCAACCCTGGAGCTGTGGAAGGAAGGACCAGCAAAGGTGGTCTTGGAATGTGTTTGCATGTCAGGTATTGTGTTGGGAAATAAGAGCTTCTGATGACTCTGGGAGAGGGAAGAGGACTGAGCCTGAAATATGCATTAACCTGATCTCAGCACAGCTCTTTCCCTTCAGACTGGTTTAAAAATAATATTTATCTCCCTTTTTAACTTTGCATTGGGAAAGCTGCCAGGGGAGGACCAAGCAGTTTGTGTGTGCATGGATCCAGCTCATTTCCAGGCAGGAGCCAGACAGGGAGCAGGGAATAAGTCCCATGTACAATTCATGCATTTATTTCACAACCAAATCCCAGGCCCACCTCCCAGCCTGAGCCCCATCTTTGCACTTTGCCTCTGGGGAGAGAAAGCTTCATTCCTGTTGGAGGACCCGATCCACCTGGGTACCTGAAAATGCTTCTCCAGACCCATTTCCAAGGGTGATGTTACTGCTGAAATGGTGTAAATCGGGAGCATGACTCTATTGAAAGAGGAGCAGAAGACCCAGGAGATAAGGTTTAAAATAAACCCCTAATTTGCTCTACCTTTTTCTTTTTTTTTCTGAGAACGGAGGCAGCACACACAGAAACCTGTGTTGCTTTTTCTGATGATCACTTATAAATCCTTACTTTCTAAACAGCCTTAAATCGTTCTCCATTTTGGCACCTTACCCCTTTCAGGCAGCCATGTGGGCAAATTTCATCTGCCTCCCATGATGGCGTATTCTTTTTTCCTGAATATATTTGATTTGAAATCTGCTTCTTTAAAGGAAAACCTTCTTGGCTGCTCTGAAACAAAACAGGGCCACAGCTTCCCTGGTTCGGGCTGGCTTGGCCATGGTTTTGCAGATGGGATCATCACACTCTTGGCAGGAGTAGGTTTTGCAGATTTCAGAGTGAAGCTAGTTCTTGGCATGTTGCTTTGTATCAAATATCTCTGTCCTTTATGACCATTTAGGTCAACCATAGCACTCTGGGTTGTAGACCTGAGCATGGGATTAAAAAGGTCACAAACCCCCTCATGGTCCATTGGTGGATCTGATGCCATGAGCAAAGTCTGACAGAACTTCTGGGCCATGAATATGTTGCGTTGAGAAACCAGATATTCCAGTTCCCTTGTATATTATACCTGAGGTCAACTCAGTACCAGTGGCATTACAGGCAATTGGGAAGGGGACCAGGAAACTTATTTCACAGGTATTGATGCGAGTGGTTGAATGATCAAAATTTGGGGAGTGATGCTGAAACAAGGAGGCGTGTTCTGGAAATAGCCTGCTTTGGATTTCTATCAAGAGATGCCGTGCTTTGGAACCTCTTCTTGCAGCCTGGCACCAACATGAGCGAGCCTTGGATATGGCTGTGCATGTCCTCCTGCTTTGTCACTCGTGCACGCAGGTGGCCATGGTAGAAACCTCCCCACACAGCAGGAGATGTAGGCGGCGCGGCCGTCAAGTGCCTCAACGCAGGCATCTGTTAAAGAGCGTGCGTGACAAAATCCTGTACCGTTACAAACTGGCCTGCAAAGAAGCAGAAAATAGAAATAGAAAACCATCCTGTGACTCAAGATGTTTGCGTTGGCTAAAGCTGCCGAGCTGCAGTGACCAGACTCAGTTTTATAGGAGGAAAAACTCTTTGGCAGGAGCAGGTGGGAGATGTTTCTCCATTCCCCACCGTTTTCTCCTGCACAGCCTCCTTATGTGAGCTCTGGCCTGGTATTATGGTCATAAGCATGATGAGAATAGCACTAATGAGGGCTTTCATCATTTATCCACGGCTCTCCAAATACACATGCCAGATCTCCTAATTTCCTCAAGGCTCCTGAGGCATCTGATGATCATCTGCAGTCTTTACTCTCTCTGGAGTCCTGATTGTATGGACATTATAATTACAATTACCATACTAGTAAAAAGGCCTCCTGGCATCCCTGGTTATGAATAAACCTGACCCCTCTGGGAAGACTAAATCCAGAATTTCATAAGTCAGGTCTTGAGGATGAAGGCTTGTTGGAAAAGAGAAGAAAACCTCCCTGTCCCCAGGAAAGGCTGAGGCAGGGCAGTCTCCTTTGCTCCCATGCCACACAGTCCTGGGATTTCTTTTCCTGAAGGGAAAACTCACCATTTCCTTTGCTTCAGTCTTATCAAAACATTTTGCTTTGACACTGCATGGCAGCCGAGGACCATCACAGTCAAATCAATATGCTTCCGAGCCATTTAAAGGAGTGTGATCTTTTCCAGCTCAAAATTAAGCAGAACTTGGTCCTTCTCCGTGACAGGCTTTTGTGTCGCCGCAGGAAGCAGAATAGGCCGTGCTGGCAGGATTTTCAATTAACAGATCTGCTGCCAGCAACGTCCCCAGGAGCACTCGCTGAACGGTTCTCGCTCTTTTACCTGTGTCCTCACGGGTGAAGCTGTCCTCACACCCAAATTACCACGGGCCAGAGGGAGCTGGGGGTTTTCTTATGCTCAGATCCCCTGATAATTGTTCCTGAGAGTATCTGGGTCTTTGCTCAGGCTTTGAGCCAAACTCGTTCTGCTTCCCCAGGCTTGTGGCTGCCTCTGAGCCCATTACAAAGAGCCATTGTGGGTCCTGCCTGTGGCCATGTGCCTGGTGCAGCCACTGGTCGGAAGAGGCACCTCTTGCCCACCCTGCTGGGAGATAAAGGCTGATTTGTCTCGAGTGGGAGGAAAGCACGGGCTGTGTGGCTGCCAGGTTCTGTGGTACGTGGTCACCCGCTTTGGCTGTGGCCGCCGGGCTGGGCAGGAGGGTTTGCAGAGCTCCCTGGGATGGAGGAGGCTGTGGAGTGAGCTCTCCATCCCGGCTCCCTCCTCCCCACCTCCCTGCTGCTCTCCCTATGGATCTGCTGCATTTCCAGCTGCCTGATGAGCAGGGATGGATGTGACATGCCACCGCCGTAGAGCTGGCCCTGACAGTGTGAGCCTGCACTCTCGGGGGGTGAAGGCAGCTCCCCTAGGAGCTCAGGCTGTGGGTGTATTGGTGGCTTGGGGCCCAGTGGATCGAAAGGAAAGCATTCCTCCTCCTTGCCTCGCCTCACCTGGGGATGAAAAACAAGGAACCCCCCTCTCTCCTTCCCTCCTTCCAAGCTCTGTTTCTGTTCTGGTGTTCTTGCCTCCCCCAGTCCTTTCCATCTCAGCCCTCTTGGGGCTCAGCTGTTTTTCCCACAGCGTGATGCTGTGAGTGGGTTCAGAAACACCCCCTCCAGCTGGGCAAGCCCCGGCGGCTCCACACGCCCTGGGCTTGTCTGTGGGCTTCGGCTGTTTGATGGGCACGGGCATCACAAGAGCCAAAAAATGCAGTGGGGGTTGCTCTGGATGGGTCCTTTCCTACCAGTCCTGTATTTAACAGGGAGAAAAACCTTAATCCGAATCCAGCTGGGAAAAGCCAGTCACAGACAGCTGCAAATACTGTTTTTCCCTCCTTTGTAGGGTGGCTTTTGCTGCCTTTACTCACCCAGTGCGAGCTTCTCAGCATCCATCACATCCACCACCAGTTGGCGGGTAACCCCAGTTCCTCTGCCTCTCTGGGTCTGGTGGGAATCAGCTGCTGGATCCAGGTCAGTTTTCTGCCTTTTGTGCCCTTCTCCTTCTGCTGGAGGAGGATGTTGTGTGTGGCTGGTACCAAACCTCACCAGGCGTTCCAGCAGCCTACAGTGTCACAGGGCTGCCATGGGGCAGAAGTGGGTCCCTGGGGACACACACTCTTGTGCCAAGAGACAGCAGGTATCATCCCCAGCATCTCACCCACTTCTTCCATCCCTGCCATCAGCTTGACTGGATTAAGGACACCATGAGGGAAGGAAACCCAAGAAATCAGAAGCACAGGGGGCTTATGCATCACTGGACGAGTGACATCTGGCTGGTGGCTCTGTGAGTGGGGACAGTAACATGTCCCAGCCTCTCCTGGGTGACACAGGGCCACTTCAACCTAGAGACAACTCAATCCTCACTCTCTGCGCTGGTTGTACAGTGGATGTTAGTCAAAAATACATGCTTCCAGGGTGATATGGCAGGCGTTGTGCTCCTGACAGCTTATTGCTGGAGGTCTGGAGGGTAAGTGTCTACAAACCAGCTGAGCAAACTAAAGACCCTGCAGACATGCACTGCCTGCAGTGGTGTTTTCCTGCCTTACAAATGCAAAACTCATAATGAAGGTGCAAGGCAGAATGGCTGGGAGGATCTTCCCCAGGACCTCAGATCCCACTTACAGATGGCTGTTGTCATGGTCCCTGCCAGAGAACCTGCCCCATTGCTGGGCTGGGTGCTGAGCAGAGGGAAAGATTCCAGCAAAAGCTAAAATCGGACTAGAAAGGACCCAGGGCAACGTGGAGGATGAGAGAAAGGGCTCCTTGGTGAGTGAGGTGCTGGGGGCTGTGTGGGGGCAGATGCTCAGCAGGCTGGGTTTGTCAGCAGTGGCTCAGCACCGCGTGGACCACAGCCACAGGTCCCAGCATGCAGCCAGGGCTGGCTCAAAGCAGCAAAGAGTATCTGCTTGCAAAATACCCGGAGGAGACACCCAAGAGAGAAGCTAGACCAGCCTCACAGCCAGGCCTGCGTGCTGCTGAACTCTGGAGCTTTCAGTCCACAGCCAGTGCTTGAAAGCCCTTTCGCCATGCTGGCTGTGTAAATCTGTCCTCCTTGGACGTCTGTCCCCGTTCAATCCTCTGGCTGCTTAAAACGCTCTGCAGTGCCTGTGGCCTTTGCCCGCTGACAGCGTAGCACTGGACTTCACCCCGAGGACACTGCCACCAGCCAGAGGATGCAAACTTGGTCTTGTGCAAACAAGCCAGAGGCAGAGATCTCCACGCCTGCCCCTTTGTGAGCTGCCACTGACTGGGCTGTCCCCAGGGCTGGGAAATGGATATGGCCACCTCCAACCAGCCCAACACCCCAGAAGGCATCATCATGGCCTGGGAAGGGGCACAGGAAGACATCATCAGGCTGTGACTAATAATTGGATTGCAGCTAATGTGGAACAGTCCCTTGAATAGTTTCCTGATGTTGAGTTGCTGCTGGCAGGGTTCAGAGGGAGGTACAAAGCTCCAGGGCTGGTGGGAGATCTGGAGCTCGTTTCAAAAGGGCACCATTGAGTCCTTTTGGTCAAAAGTTGAAGGTGGCTTTCACGTCATCAGTCCTTGGGAGGGAGAGACCCCGTGTTATAGTGCTACGTAGGACTGGAGCAAACTCTGCTCAGTCTGGATGGGTTGAAAGCAAAAAAAGGAGACAACGTGGGTCCTCCAAATAAACAGTGCACATGTGCTGCCATACCAGAGGGAGCATGTGTCTCTGATTTACATGCAGTCTGGGAAGTGCCACATCCGCCTTATGTTTGGAATATTTCAGCTCTCCAAGGCCTGAATTTAACCCCTGTCCTCTCCTCATTCTTTCCTCTCCCAGCAGAGCTGGCAGCATCATGGCTCTTGCTCTTAGCATAAGTTCCCGAGAAGAGCTGGATGCAGGAGGAGGCAGAATTAGTCTGACAGACTGGTGCGACTCCCAGTTGGTTCAGGTGTGTGTCGCCTCCTCTGGGAGTGTCATGATGAAGAACCAAGAGAAAGGAGACCACAGCAGCCAGGCAAGACTTTCAAACCGTTGCTGCTCTGCTCTGAGCTACCTGGGTTGTCAAGTTTCTTCAGGAGTGTGTCTGCACACTGGGAGATGTTGCTGCGTGTTGAATAAACCCAGAGAGCAGAGATGTGGAGAGATGATTTAAGAGCCATTTCTTCTTCTTCTGGCATGGAGTCCAGCAGGTATAACCCCTGGTCGGTGGGACATTGAAGGATACGACACAGGAGGGGGAAATAAAGGCAGATATGTCTAATGATTGTTCTGTGCTTTTCCTCTGTGTGCTTCCAGAAAGGATTTCAGCCTGAAAAAGGATGTTAAGGCAGGAAGGATATTGAGTTGGCTTCGGCTCTGTCATACAAATAGCTTAAGTGACCTTTCTCTAGCAAAACACCGACTATCGTTGTATGGATTTGTTCTAAAGGGTTGTCAGCTCTGGGAGAGTGCAGCCATTTCAGAAGCAGGACATGCAGAGATGGGTAGATAGATAGACAGATAAATAGATAGAAAGTGTGGGGGGTTGAGAGAGAAGCAAAGACAGACAAATGCAGCCTTCACAAAACCGTGTTCTAGCTGGCCTCATTTAGAACGTAGGTTGTGTAGGTTTTGATGCCTCTGGAAGGAGACCTCATGTATCTTCACACCATTCCTGAGTGTGGCAGTGTTTGCACAGTGTAAATGTCTCAGGCCTGATCCTGTGCTCCTTCCCTTCATGCATTGCTCCCAGCCAGATGGGGAAACTGAGGCACATAGCAGCAAAGTATCTTCTAAAAGTCCCATGACATGTGGGAAGCAAAGCCAACCATGGCATCCTCCATTCTCTCTCCTAACCATTACCCCTTACTCTGTTGCCGGTTAAGATCCCTCTCACGCCTCCGAGAAGATGTCACCTCCTTTAAAGGACAGCGAACACCCACCTTCGGGAGCCTGTGCGTGCGTGAGTCATGCAGGAAGAGCCGAGAGTCGCGAGGTGGGAGCTGGGCACTTTCCAGGAAAAGCTGGGCAGAAACCACAGAAGCCATTTCCTTGCCGACTCAAGCCATTATCCCTCCGCCAGAAACAACTGGTTTGCACATGCTGAGCCCTCCTGAGGTTGAGATTTGCTCCCACGCGTCCCCGCCGCAGAGCTGCCGCCTGCCCACCCTCTGGGCTGCTCCCAGAAGGGCTATCTGGCGTGAGGACAACCATGGGACCATGGCTGCCTCATTGCTTGGCTCACTCTTGCAGCTTCCCTGGATTCCCCTCTCTACATGACTGCCCTAAGCTTCTTGGTGAGTTTTAAGTCAAAACATCTACTAAAGAAAAAATCCCTATGCCCCATTTGGAGGGAAGTAAACCTTTCCCATGGGCTGCAACCCCTCTGGCTTCAAAGCAAAGATATCCATGGCTCCCAGGCTCTTCCCACCAAAGAACAGGCACTCTTGGCTCCAACTGCAAATTTTATGATGTTATTCCCTCTTCTGGACTGAATGAGTCCCAGGAACATCGCAAGATTGGTGGAAAAATGGTGCTGGTAGAAGATGGCTTGAGGTCACTATTGAGGGAGGCTGCCCTGTGCCTTTGTAGCTGAGGCTGCCAGGGTGCAGATGTTAATTTGGGTCGTTCACCCACTCCTCATGGCCAGGAGAGGTGAAACAAAGGGAAAAAAGACCCACCTCAACTCTTGGGACATCAGAATTCCTTTCCCAGTTGGGACTGTATCTACAAGCTCAACCAAAAAGCAGGAGAAACCAGTCCAAGAAATAGCTCTGTTACTCTGACCTTGGCTACTGGTAGGCAGCAAAATTGTCAGAAACATGCCCAAAGCACCAAAGCTCAAGGAATATTGCCTAGCTACATCTCCCTGGCCCAGCCCTGCTCTCAATGAGATGCTCTTTGTTCGCAGGCCGACAGCCAGCCAGCAGCCATGTGCGCTCTATAGGCATCGAACGGAGGAGACACTTTTAATGTAATTATAGTTTAAGCTTAAAATATGTCACTTCTGTAGGATTTTGTTGTCTGGTGCGTAATTACTTTATGGCACTATAAAAATATATTACATTATAGCGCCTTGCTGTGCTTTGCTCAAATAATTTATAGCACAGTAATAGCATGGAACAATATTCAGGACCATTGTATCCAATCTAGCATATAAATAAAAATTGTGGGAAATAATCATCTTGGCTAAATGCTCATTTAATTCTTTTGCAGTCTTGGCTTAGTTTTTTTTTTTTATCCCAGTTTCATTCCCACATCCTCACCAGATTACATGCAAAATGTCTAGAGGGAGTCTTTTTAAAGCTCAAAGGAAATAGAGCCACGTATGGATTTACTTTTTTTTTTTTTAAAAAAATAAAATATGCTGCCATTTCCAAACAAGTGAGAAGAAGGAACATTTGCTGCAGGTTGACTGGAATTGAAAAAAAAAATAAATTCTAAAATCTCTTCCCAAATGATACCTTGAAAACCTTTCAATTTCGAGCCCCACAGTAACATTTTGCTGGCTTAAAAAAAAACCCAACCCCCTTCCTTCTGCTTTTGAGGTTCTCAACATCGGTGCTCTTGAAACGAAACATTAGTGACTTCTGAAGCGAGATGTTGCTTCGTAAAACCCAACCTCCCTTTTTGCCCTCAAAACGGGGAAGTGAAACCTTTCTCTCTTTTCCTCTCAGAATCCCTCCCCAGGGCATCCTGCTCCGACTGCAAGTGGTAAAACGTTTCCCCCCCGACCCGTCCACATCCCTTCCCCAAGCAACCTCCCAAGGACATGCTACTCGGGGTACCCCATCACCTCCCCACCTACATTGGGAGCCCGTTCTGGGGTGTTTGCGTGGATTTGCTGGGGAGGGGGGGGAATGCCCTGCACCCTCAGAGGTTTCATTCCCCCTGCCTGGCTGTGAGCAGATCGCCTGGGCTAAGACTTTTTTCTCTTTATATTTTAGTGTTATATTTAGCGAGTAAACTATGGGCAGAGTGGGGAGGAGATGGGGGAGATGGCAGGCAGGAAAACTCCTGGGATAACCAGCCTCATTAATAGAGGTTAAAGCTGAATTTACAGCTCATGAAGGACTGGGAAGACTCCTATCGTAGGGACTCGCTGCCAGAAAGCAGTAACACTTTCTCCTTTAATCACAGAACGTAGAATCGTTTTGGTTGGAAGAGACCTTTAAGACCATCAAGCCCAACCCTTCACCCATCACTGCCAAGGTGCCACTAAACTGTGTCCCTCAGCGCTACATCTACACGGAATCTCCATCGTTTCCTCTGTCTGTGCATGTGCACCCGTGGGAGACTGTTGTGGCTGCTCTGGGGTGTAGACACTCAAGCCAGACAAGGTGGAGGGATGGGAGTGTTTGGAGCTGAACCCCCCAGGGCTGCTCTGGGGTGAAGACACCCAAGTTTTCACTCAGATTTGGGGGCAGCTGCCCACAGCTGGTCCAGCTGGTGACCAGTGGGAGCTCAGGACACATCCTGGGAAGGTGAGCAACCCCGGCGAGGGGAGGGACAATGCCACATAGAGGTGCCCTCCCTCACCCAGCAGATTCTTCCTCACAAAATCTTTCCCCTGCCTCCCCCATCCTCTTCCTCCTGGGTCGGCAGCAGGAGCTGGGACAAGGATCTAAAAATAGTGCCGGGCCCTGTATATGCATCTTCAGCAAAGAGACTCATAAATGCAGCCAGGACTGAAAATCAATTCTTTAAAGCTGAAATCAATAACAATAACTAATATTAATAGTGATTATCCTTTCTTTATTGCACTTTGCAGTTGGAAATGAATTGTTTTTAAGGATTAGCGGCAGCTGAACTCTGTAATGCAATGTAAGACCCAAGATTTACTATGAAAACACAGCTTATGAGGAAAGACCCATTACTGCTGATGGAATACACTTTGGAAACAGCCTCGGCGACTGCGGCCGCTGCCGCTGAGCACACGGAGCCTCAGAACCTGGGATGGGCAGCGGGTTTAGATTTCTGGCAGGAGACAGGGATTTTGGGGTCTCTAACCCTGTCTGGTTTTCTGGCAGTCTGACTTTTTAGTTCTCAGACATCCCAAACGCATTTTTCATTTTTGGTGTCTTTTATCTGAAACAGCTTCAGACATGCAAAACTCGGGGGGGAAGAGGGGGGAGGAAAGAAAGGGAAGTATGTTAAGCCAGTCATATATATATATATATATATATATTTATAGATAGATCTATATATATATATTAGTCAGCCATACATATATGAGACAGCAGTGTCTAGAGCTCTCTGCTGCGTGTGTCAGAGTTTCCAAAAAGCAGAGCACACTTGGTGTGTGCCAAGCACTTTAGGAAAGTCTGGTCTCGAGCATCCCTCATGGGAGTCCCCCAGCGCTTGAGGCACTTCTGCAAACTGACAATCCGGTTTTGGGGCTGTGTGAAAGTCCTCTCTCAGAGGAGAAGCAGCGCACCTGGGGGCACCAGTCTCCATTCCCATGACTCTGCTCCTCTACTCCTTGGCCAGCACTCACTGTGCTTCTTGCTCCTGTCTCTAGAAAATGGCAAATACTTGAGGTGTTGAGCATGGCAGTGTCCGATGGAGGAAGTGGGGAGGGATGCGGGAGCCACCCAGCACCGTGGTGGAATCATTGTAGAATACTAGAATGGTTTGAGTTGGGAGGGACCTTAATGATCATCCAGCTCCAACCCCCATGGCCTGGGCAGGGACACCTCCCACCAGACCAGTTTGCCCCTTCCAACCTGGCTTTGAACCTCTCCAGGGATGGGGCAGCCACAGCTTCTCTGGGCAACATGTTCCAGTGCCTCACCACCCTCACAGCAAAGAATTTCTTCCTGAGATCTCACCTCAATCTCCCCTCTTTCAGTTTAAAATCATTACCCCTTGTCCTATTCCTTCACTCCCTGATCAAGGGTCCCTCCTCATATCTCCTGTAAGCCCCCCTTATGTACTGGAAGGGATTTCCTGAAGGCCAGGAGCCTTTTTCATATACAAAGACCATCAGAGCAGCCATCTGGTAGGTATGGGTCTGGTCATGGCATTCAGAGTGCTCTTGACCTTGATTTTTTCCAGGAAAAGGTGATGACTCCTGCAAGGAAGTGCTGCCAAAGGCACAGTGGCCGTGGCACAGCCAGAGCTGGGTGAAGAGCTGGGGCATGAGTGCGGTTTGTTGAGTACCAGGGATGATGTGTGGCACCCTGCCTGCTTAGGGTTTCCTGGCAAGGTAACCCATCAATGGCACACCAATCATCCCAAACTGGAGCATGTATTGAAGATGGAGGACTCCAGTTTGAATCTTGTGGCTGAGAAAATGCTATGCCTGGAGTAAGGAACTAGCAGATCTTTAAGGTCCCTTCCAACCGAAACCATAATTCCATGAGTCTATAACATTTTGGGATCCACCTTTAATAAGCACAAATATCCCACCAGGAAAATCCAGCCATATGTCAAGGAGATGGTGAATCTCCTGCTGAGCTCAGGTAAGACAGGATTTATCTCTCTGGTTGACACCTCTTCCCCCAGAATGCAGGATCCTGAGGCTGTTCGAGTGTAAAACTCCCAGAGCCTTGGGACCAAGGTGGGTTTTTTTTTAACACTAGGAAGTTTTTTTTTAACACTAGGAAGTTTTTTTTTACTGTTAGCTAAATTGTAAAGACAGGCAGAGTGAAAGCCTTTTGCAAACAGCAATAGATCAGTGGCAGGCGGCCCGAGCAGACTGATTGTATCGCATTATTGATCTCTGTTAAAGGGGATTGACATTTTTCACCTGGGAAGGTTCTTTTATTTTTGTTGAAAAAAATGGCCTTTTCTCCGGAAATAAAATTAGACTCTTACCTCCATTTTTTTTTTCTCTGCCATTTTAATTCATAGTCACCTTCCAGTTTTATAAAGGTTTCCATCATGTTTGTCCTAACAATTTTGAAAATCTGGGTTTCAGTCAGAAAACGCACTTTTCAATGGACACCACATCCTGGTAAGTAGAGCAATACCCATGTCCATGATGAAGATAACTTGGATGGCTCAGCATTTTCCCCAAAGCTGTTTTTCCTTCTCTCACTTGTGCCTTAACTCTCCTTTCTACCGAGTCCCTTCAGCCACCTCAGAGGGAGAAGCACTGGGAGCTTCCCCAGTTGGCTTGAGCTGTGCTCGAGCTTCCTTACATTGGTGCCAGCCTGGAAAGATTTATTCATGTTTCACTGAGCCTGGCATGTGGTGTGCAGATGTCTCCAGACTGGCTCAGCTTTGAACTTGCTCGAACAATTCAATTTTTTCAGTTGTGCATCATTGTTAATTTCCTCCGACTCATCTTCTGAGGGTGGGGGTCTGGAAAACAGCTTCTTTTTTTCCAGCTCAGAGAAAACAGCCCTCCCTGGACTTCAGGAAGGGGAGATGATAGCTGTGTATGTGGACAACCTTGCAAAAGAGCTAAAAAGACTGTGCCTGTGTCTTGAGATGATAGAAGCAAGGTTGGAGGTTGGAGATGCATCATTCTTGAGGGAATTGAGAATCCAGGTGGGAAGGAAGACTTGGTCCTGCTCGGGATAGGTGTGTGCACCAGGAGGACACACCAAGAAGAGCAGATTCATGGGTCTGTCCTCTTCCATCTGCTGGGTAGCATCTTGCTGAGATGCTCCTGGCCACATCATACTTTCCTGATGAGTCTGTTTCACAGCAGCAAATGAGTCACGGTGAGGGGCAGGAAGACACGATGAACTCCCTTCTAGCACACACAGGACTGGGCATCTTCCAGATCTCAATTCCCAGCCACCTGGGAATTATTCCATTCCCAGCTGGCAGAGTGGGAAAAAAAACAGGCAGAGACAGGTAGGAGCCATGGCCAGTGCTTTTTATTTTTATAATCATGGGCTTTTAAACACTTCTGTCCTCTTGAAGAGCGAGGACCTTGTGAGGTTTGGGAGGCACAGCAGGCGATGAAGCCCATCGCTACATGTGCAGACACAGACTCAGATCACAGAAAGGAAGTGGTTAGTGATTTATTTATTTATTTTCCTTTCTAGTGTTTTTTTTTTACAGGTCTAGGTCTTCTGCCTGTGCTTCCAGTTACCTGCTCCACGGGGCTGTGTCTGCCCCGCCATCAGCCTGCCCGGCGCTGGCAAACAGCACTGGAGGGAGAAGGAGGGAAGAAGAGACAGGGGATGGAAAGAGACAAGGGAGAAATGAGATAACATGGGGATTGATCCGTCCAAAGGTTAAGAAGCTGAACTTATTTAACTCCCTTTAGTTTATTTATTGTCCCTGAGTTATATTTGTGACTGTGACTGAGCAGATTAGCGCAGGATTGCTGGGTAGATTTAGAAAGCTTCAGTGTTTTTCTAGCTCAATACGCATGGGGGCATATCCCCGTGTGTGTGTGTGTGCCACCTCCTCCCTTTGCACCAGGCAGTCCCCTTTCCTGCTCCCCTTGTGGATGGATGTAAGTGCTCATCCATACAATTGGAGACAGAGAAGGGAGAAAAATTTTCCTTGCTCATCAGATCAGAAGCTAAATTTATGCCGGGTACAACACATGTTCTTTATTATACCGTGAAAGCAGTGGGTAATAATTCCTCTGTCCCCCAGAAACAGGGACACTCACTGCAGGAAATAAATAAATAAATAAATAAATAAATAAATAAATAAATAAATAAATGAATGTATTAAAAAAAAATCCTCCCACTGGTGGTAAACATATGCGTCATGCAAGATTGATAGAAGCTGGAGCTGGTAAGCACTGGATGTGGATGAGTAATGTTTGCTATGGCCCTGCTGGCTGCCGGGCACTCTCGGTAGCAGAAGCTGCAGAGGGAAAGAGCAGCCCAGTGGGAAGGACCGTCTGGTGGGCAAAAGGCCCGGGAGAGACCCAAGGTCCCTTCCAAGCCTGGCTGTAGACTTGCGTGGCGACCTTGACAGGGCTCCCCATTGTCCTCACAGCCCCAGTTTCCCTAGTGGGGAGGGTCACGGTGGGTGCATTGGTGGTTGAGGAGGATCTCAGCAGGTTTCTCGTGGACACCTCTGCTTCCCAGGTTGGCAGCAAGAACAGAGCCTGGGCTGGGGCCGGCTGGAAAAGCCAGGGTGAGCGGGTGGGATGTCACAGCCCAAGAGTGAGGTGCATTAGTCAGATGGCTTGGCGAATATCTCCTATTACATCAGTTTCTTTTCTTTCTCTGTCTCTGTAAAAGAGCCACAAAAAACAATGAGTAATTTCTCTGCGGAATATTCGTCTTTAAAAAGCCAGGCCCAGAGCTTCAGCGCTTCCAGCATTTTATTTTACTCCCCTTGCCTTTGAGAGTGTGTCTGTCTGGAGTCTAAACCCAGCTCTAACCCGGGGAGAGCAGAGCGGCAGGAGGGGGTGTCCCAGACTGGGAAGAGGGGGGTCCCTGAAGGCAGTGGGTGGGCAGCATGGCAGCAGGACAGGGCTGCCAGCAGCGCTGCTCCTCACTATGGGTACAGACCCTTCCATCCTGAATAAGAAACTGCAGTTTTCTAGTTACATCCTTCATCTCCTTGTCAAGGAGGGTTAAGCATCCCTTCTGCCTTCTGCCCTCCCCTCTCCCCATCCTCACACACCCCCCCATGCTGTTGATTTATCCCCTCCTTGGAGGTAGGTGCTGTTTTCCACAGTAAACCTGTGGAGTTCCCAATGGAGAAAATGCAGATAAGCAAAGGGTGAACCAGGACCACTGGTCACACCTGGGTGGTGGATGGTGTCTTTTTCTAGTCCCCAACTCACATTCCAGGCATCTATTTGTGTCACTCAGGGGAAGCAAACGGTACCTATCCCTGTTTTGGGGCACATCAGTGTCTAGGAGGCACTGCTCCCACCAGCAGCCATGTAGCAGTGGTGTTCGTGGTCAGCAGCATTTGGGAGGGGATGGTGACCGTGGGTTGCCTGCTCCTGGCACCACTGTATGGAGAGAGGAGCCTGGGGTGGGTCTGGGTTTGGAGCTCCTGGTGGGAGCTTGGAGGTGTTGGGTCCAGGGTTTGGGGCTGTGCTGTGCTGAGATTAAGCTGAGGACCTGGTGCCTAGAACACACTGATGCCAGTCTTTATAAAGGGACAGCATGCAGCTCAGAGGACCACCAGTCCCGTTCGCCTGGGAACCCTGATGGGTTTTCTTCTCACCATCGTACAGAGGACTGTACGATGGGGACCAGCAGCGTCTGCACCAGCAAAAGGCCCAAAACTGTGAGTGTTTACAGCAAGAATGGAAACATGCCTCATCGTGGCCCCAGCCAGCATAAAGGCAGCAGTGTTGAGGGACGCTGTGCAGTTGAATTTCAGCTTGAAAGAAAGTCCAAACCACAGCGTCGAAGCCAGGTATGAAGCTCCCTGGAAAAATCCCTTCGCCTCCTCCTCCCGTGGTGCCACCAGCTTTACTGCAAACACAGAGGGAGGGCTACTTTTTATAGAAATAAAGAATAAAGTCACCAGGCCTTTATTTTATTTATGGAGGAGACAGATAATTGACAGGTGGCTGTCTAAAGGAGATGAAGCCCTCCAGCTAAACACTGCAGCTCCAGCAGGGGTACGAATGACAGAGAAATGGCTCCAGAGGTGATAGACTTGTTACTTTTAACACTGTGAGATATATAAGAGAACAGGGTTGAATCGCAGTTCAGAACAATCATACCTAACCACTGAACTAAATAAAACCCATGATTTCATACCCGTGTCTACGGCAGCCTTCGACTGAGCTTGAATTAATGAGCGTGTTGTTGCCTCTCAGAGGGTCTTGCAAGCCCGAGGACTTCGGGTCCTTTTTTTAGTGCTTGAATTCACCCCATCCCGGGAGTGTGTGTGTGGGAGGGGGGGGGTCAGCATTGCGCTGAGCACAGCAGGGGCAAGCAGACAGCTGGACAGCCTTACTGGGACCAGTGTGCTGGGCTGGCTGGTTCTCTCATGTCCCACAAGTTGGAAATATCAATCTTTCCTGGCTTGTCTTTTTTCTTCTCCTCCCTTGTCTTTTTTTTTTTCCCTCCCCCCTCCTCCCCAGCTTTATTTTTTTTTTTCTCTTTTTGAACCAACCTTGCTGGGACTTTGAAGCAGACAAACCTCTTCCAGGCCTGGACCTTGTGCCCCTGGATGGATCCGTGCCTATTTCTAGGATATTCAGTATTATTTGCTCCCAACTACTATAAACAAAAACAGAAGCTTAAATATTAACCCCTGCCCATCACACCACCCCCACATTTTCCTACCCGAGCGCTGCCTTCTCATATGAGAGATTTCCTTGCCTTTCTTAATCAGCCTCAAACTTTTTCTTTTCTTCCCCTCAATGTTTGTTTACTCGAGTTTCCCCCCCCCCCTGCAGGGCAGAGGGACGTTTATGATGTAAAATTACAGAGGCTATTACTCCGCCGAGCTGCACAACCGCGGTGATTCAGGGTCAGGCTGGGATCGAGGGAACAACTCGAGCCTGTTAGCCGGACCCCTCCGCTTTCCCGCCTCCTCCTGCCTTTGCAGCAAATCAAAGCGCAACAAATGGCTTTGCATCAATTCTTCAAGGAGTCCTGGGCCTTGTACGTTATCTCCAGGGCAGGGTATATGCTATAATAAAAGACGGCTTTATTGCCAGCTGCAACAAAGCCAAGGATTCAGACACGTATCGCCTTGTGGGTTCATTGTAAACTCCCTTTTATGGCCCTTCCAGTTTATTGCTAAGAGAGATTTACAGTGGAAAGAAGGGGCCGTGCGCTGTAATTAATACTGTTATTAGCCTGGGTGGGTTCGGTGTAACGAGCGGCGTGGTGGCACTGCCTCCAACCTTGGTATTTGCCCTTCGGTACCCAGCCTTGGCAATGAGATGGGGAGGGGCTGGTTTGGTCGTGGCAGGGCTGGTGTTGCCACCCCCTTGCTGGGAGGCGGCTGGACCAAAGTCCTTCCCCATTCAAAGGGACCCGCTGTGGGTTTGGCCACCTTGGGGCGGGACATTAGGAGACACCCTTGTCAGCTTTCCTTGCAGGGCTGAGGAAGGTGGCTTCTGCTCCCGCTGGTTTCCCCCAAAATCAAACGATATTTTCTTCAGGTGGGAGGGAGGTGAAGGAGATGGGTTATTTTCAATGGTTTCAGGTGTTCCTGGACACAAGAATACATTAAAAGCAGGTCACACAGAAGTCACCAGCCTTCCTCATGGTTACCTTTTTGGTGGAGCCTCTTCTAGCGTGCTCAGCCTATGGACCCAGAGGTCACTACATATGGCAGTGGGGACTGTGCTGAAAATGTCCCATCCTGCCTGATCAGAGGCTTTCTGCTGAACTGAGGCCATTAATCAAAAGAGATTGTTGTTCCTTGTCCATCTCTGGGCTCTGGAGGGCTTCTGAGCCAAACTCCAGCCCTGTCACCACTGGAGCCACTGGAAGTGTCTCTGATAATATCAGCCTGGTTTCCATCACCCATTGCTCTGCTAGAACAAAACCTCAAATGAAGAAGATTTTGTGTGGCTTCAGACTTTTGCTAGGAATGTTTCATGCCGCTCTGCTTGGCAATTAAGAAGCCAAGAATCGGCGTGAGAACAGTCCTGCTAATGATTTGCAGTCAGGTCCTTAGAGCCAAGTTGTCTTTGCGAAGCCAAAATTGTATCATATCAGTCTCCAGAAGCTACCACAGAAGTTAAACATTAAGTGGTTGAAGTTGCTGGAAACTTCCGTGGCTTCTGACTGATCACAGGTCAAGGATAAAGTCCTTGAGAGCGTCCTTCCTCTCAAGCAACTGCAATGAAAATGGCCAAGCCCAAAGAGCGACCAGCAAAGAACTGGCACCATAAACCCGAGCATACGCGACTGCTCCTCTGGGCAGGCCTGTCCTGGCTGCACAGAAAGAGGGAAGACAATGCTATGGATGTCCATAAATACAGGAGGGGGTGTGAAGATTCAAGGTCCAGGTGGGTCAAGTGGAAGAGAGCATCCAACTCACGATGCTGAAGAGCCACCCATTGGTTTTAAAAATCTCAGCCAGCCATCTCGGCAGTGCCAGCTATTTAGGTTCCCAGCACAAAGATAATATTTTGTGATGATCACCTGCCCCAGTTTCAGTCCAAGAATTTCCTGCAAAAGGAAAATAAAATTAAAAAAAGGTTGAGATCCACAAAGGATTTTGGGGGAGGTCACCTGGAATTGGGCACTGACCTGCCTTTGACAGGGAGGTGCTGGCGGTTCATGGGTCACGGTGGGGTGTGGAATGGACTGTGCTTTTGGGGAAGGAGCTAAAAAATACCAGGCTCCTTCTCAGCATTTTTATTAATATTCAAGCTAATTAACTTCACTGAGGGTTGGAAGAAATTGAATCTCTAGAAGAACCTAAGCTCTGCTTTAGATTTTAAGCCGTTGGAGCTATTGATTTGAAGCTTGTGCTTTAGTTATTATTATTTTTAAATCTCTCTTTGTTTTTTTTTTTTTCCCTGCAAACACCTGGCCTGCTTTAGAGGTGATATAACAGTAATAAATGATTCTTGTTAATTGGCCATCAGCTGTCAGGGAGCAGCAGACCCCCAGCTGAATGGAGTTTATGGGGGAGTTGGAGGCAGGTTTGGAGGTGCCAGGAGGGTGAGCCTGGCCAGCACCCCTGTGTGGGGGCTCCTGGAGGGGCACCGAGAACAGGGTCCCCAGGGTATGGGAGCTTTTGGGAGGTTAAATAAAAAATAACTAAAAAAAAAAAGGGAAGCTTTTACAAGCCAGAGCTTAAAGACATGCCCTCCCTTTCTGCCCGTTTATTAAGTAATAATGAAACACTTTTGTCAAAGCTTAGGCACCAAATTTCTGACACCAGATGAGCTCTAAAGCTAATCAGAGGCTGGAAAAATGGGAATATAATTAAGGCTGCTGACAGCCCTGTGTCATTAACCTCACAGCTCTCAGGTGCCACACTGAACCACAGCTGCAAACGATACTATATTACGGGTAGTTGGTTTCAGCCGTGGAAATGAATTTGGCTTTTAATGGCTCTGTAATGTCTCTGGAGCTGCCTTGTCTGGAGCCAGGGCAGCGGCAGAGGGAAAGGGAGCGATGGGCTGTCCTGGGCCTGGCTTGTCGCTATCCTTTGCTCCTCAACGGTAAACAACTGAGGCTCTTCTCACCCGGAGAAAATGAGGTTTTTCTGGGTAAGGGTTCAGGCTGGGGCAGTTCTGTTCTGCCCCTTCTTCCTCCCCCATAATTAATTATTATCATTATTAGGAGTGTGGGTGTCTGCTTTGCCCTAGCAGCTGGGATTCCTGCCTGCACCCTTCTGTGTGATGTGGATCTCACCCTCTGATGTAACCCTGCAAGCCAAAGGGCTGATATCCAACCCACCTACCTGCTCCATGACTCAGTTTCCCATCGTACAAAGGAGGTAATAACACTTTGGGAGGATGTCTGGGGGTTTGCCAATGTGTCTGTGCCTGTTTCTGTTATGAGTATGTTATCAAAGGAGGCTGCCATAGAATGGTTAGAGTTGGGAAAGGGACCTTAAAGATCATCCAGTTCCAACCCCCCTGCCATGGGGCAGGGACACCTCCCACCAAACCAGGTTGCTTAAAGCCCCATCCAGCCTGGTCTTGATGCCAGCCATGCCACGGGACACAGCCAGGGGCTCTACTGGCTTGGGAAACCTCCTCTTGAATCCCAGACCAGCTGGAGCACAGCTATGCCATGGGCAGCACCAGCGGTGGAGTGAGGCTTTCCTTAGGTTTTTTTTTAAATGATTGTCTAAGTTTTCTTGGGTTTTGAGGGGATTTTGCTGTGCTGAAGGTGAGAAAACGGGAAGGGGCTGTTCCCATGTATTCCCAGGACAAGCTCCTCCACCTTCTCAAGAAAAAAAAGGCTCGTAGAAAGAATTGGTGGGACATTGGTGGCACTGTACTGCAGTCAGGGAGCACCTGGGCTGCTGCCAGCGTCCTGACAGCAGTAACCCTTGAACGGAGCCTCTTATCTTGGGGGATCTCAGAGCCTGTTTCAACCATTTCGCAAGGCGTGATTCACAGACAGGTACCCTGGGACATGGAAAGGGTAAAAGCCTTTGCCTGGGAAGGAAGGCGGCTGCGTCACTGCCAGGAATAGCACCCCGGCATCCCGTGACCCAGGCTCTCCTGCAAAAAAAGGAAAAATAATGAATGAGAGACCGTTTCCAGTGGCAGGCGCTGAGCAGGCTGGGGAAAGCACCACGGAGGCCCCTCCGTGAGAGCTGCCTCCCGGGATGCTCCATGTGCTCGGGTCGCCGCTCTGTTGTCTGAGCGCAGGCTCTCGGATCTCCCTCCGTGTGAAAAATAGCTGTTAGGAGCTAAGGAGGAGGGGAAGGCCTGACCTGACTGAGCTGGGATGTTAGTTGTCACTCATCCTCCGCTATCACCGAGGTGGCATCTGTTGCCCTGGACTCTCCAAGCGCGTCTCACACTTTCCTCCGCGGCGTTCTCGGTTTGGCGGGTGCAAGACTTGAGCCTTGGACAACGGCAAAACCAGTCCATCATGTTGTCACCCTTGCCTGCTCTGGAAGCCCTGGAGTGTGCCCTGGTACGACCACAGCCGTAGGAAGGCAGGAGTTTTCCTGGTAAATTAAAAACAAAAGCCCCATTATCCATATGGGACCTCGTGAGTGGTTCACATACCCCAGCAATTCCAAGCACTCTGTGTATGGTTCTTACTTGGTTTTAACTCAATTTCTTTGAGATGCAAATCAGAGGGATTATATTCAGAGGCTGCATCAGAAGTCTTTAATCCAAATGGGCTATAAGATTTATTTAGAAGAGCCAAATGTCTTGTCTGGGACAGAAGCAACTGAGCTGAACTGAAACAGATGGACATAAAGGAAATTAAGCAACTCTAATGGTCTTATCCAGAGTTTTCAAAGTATTTGGTCTTCTGAAAGCTCTAGCTCCTGGAAGCACGTGACGAGATGGGGAGCTCAGGTTTCACTTAAAAACAGGCTTTGCAGTTCACTGGGAAAAACAATAATAATGTTTTTATTCCTCCTGTGTACAGAGGGAGGGCTGCCTTCCAAATTCTGACTCCTCAGCTAGGCTGACGTCGTCAGACGAAAATTTATTGCATGGGGGCTTTTGGATTCCTCACTTTTACGACAGTGCCATTATTTCACCAGTCTGGAGTCAGGATTTTTGAAAACGTGATGCCAGTGATAGCGATGGCAGAGAGTTTGTTTACTGATACAGGAAAAAACATCCCTTGAGCCTTGGGAGGTTTTGTTCCTTGAAACAAGCTGTTGTCTCTGGTGGAGACTTACCTTAGGTCTCTCCCAAGTTTGAGGTTTAACTGGGACATCAGCAACACGGGGCCAAGGTCACCTCTGGCCGGGCTGGATGCAGTGGACCCAGAGTGCAGGGCTTGGATGCTGATAAACCACTGGGCTGGAAACCTTGATAGATGGGGCAGACCCCTGAGACCCCACGTGTCTCCACAACTTCTGAGGTCAGAAGATTTGCAGCTGGCAGAAGAGCCTTCCCTGGGCTATCTGGATGTGTTTGGGGCTCAAATGGACTGCAGACACAGCAAACCATCATGAGGACAATATCCCTACCCATTTTACAGAATGATGGGTAAAGCTTGGAGGAAAAAGTCTAGGTTTGAGTTGGTTCTATTACCTTGAGCTTTTAGGCTCTAAATAATGACAAGGTGTGTTTATTATGAGTTAAAACGGCATGTACTTCTTAATGCTTTCTGAGGCTCTCAAAGCTCTGCCTTGTGGCCAAGGAGACCCCAAAGGCAGATGATGGACGAATCCTCAGGGCTTCGGATGCTGAGTGGGGAGGAGAGCCCTGTGTGTGTGGCTCTGGGCTCCTGCATTCCTCCTGTGGCCAGGCCTCCTGGGGCTTGGGTAGCCCAGAGCCAGCGGGTGCTTGCCATCATCTCTCCAAGCTGGGAAATGCTTCTGTAACTGAAGCTCCCGATAGTAGCTGGGAGAAGTCTTTCTACTTGCATCCAAATGCAGCCCTCCTGAGGCCATCCCCCTGCCTGGCTCATCGAGTGAAGTATCCAGAGCAGAGCAACCTCACGTGTTTGTGCATTTGCCATCCTTCACCCCGGTGCATTTGGAAGTGGATTAAATAAAAGGTGAGAGAAGTGAGGAGAATGGGAGGGAGGGAGCGTGAGAAGGAGCTCATCCATTACTGTGCTGCACACAAGGCAGGAGGTCTTGGCCTTCTGGTTTGAGTGCTTATTCCCCATAAAATACATCTGAGAGAAATCAATACAAGAAGCATGCAAGAACTTAAATCAAAGCATAAGGAAGCGGCACTTGGCGAACGGAGCGACCTTGCAGAGAGCTGTCAAAACCAGCGCCCCAGCCCTGCAGATGCAAAAACTGCCAGGAAAAAAAGAGAGCCCCAGAAGGCTGGCACACAGAATTCAGGCTGGTGTGTGCCTCCTGGGCATGGGGTTTGCACTGGGAAACACTCCAGTCTCCACAGCGGAAAGCATGTGGACAGGGTAGGCTGGTCACGGGCTGGGTGAATGTCACAAGGGCAAGCTGCCAGGTTGCTCCTGGGATGAGAAGGAGAGCTGATGTCCGCTGTGTCACCTATTTAGGCTCTTCAAGTATACATCAGAGATAATGAGGCAAGGGTGGTTCCCAGCTTCAAGGTGCAGGAATGCTTTCTCCAGCCTTGGCCATACAGGATCTTGGCCCTTGGGAACACGCAGGCTGACAGAGAGCAGAGGTCCATTTCCACCAGGCCCATGTCCTGCCTCCCTCCTTGCCCACCACGACAGCCGAGGATGGAGGGCTGTCTGCAGCAGCCAGGTCCTCTCCTGCCTGGTGGCTGCCTCCCATCTAGAAGGGCCACCTTCACGCACAGGTGCTGGCCGCCTGACCTTGGTGGCAGGTCACAGTGCTGTGCTGCAGACATCATAAATCTGCAAAGGTTTTCTCCAGTCAAGCTCCACCTCCGCAGACCGCGGGGCACATGTTCCCATGCTGGGAAATCTGACCCCACGGTAGCCTGAGAGACGGGAGAAGCCGGGGTTTGGTGTTTTGAATAAGTGGCTTTTTATCTGAAATCCCTTTGGGAGCATGAGCTCAGTAACCAATGAAATTATATCTGTTGTTTCAAGCAGTGAAGAAAACTTGGCCTGATGTTTATTGAGATTTATGGCTTCCCTTGAGCTTAATTGTCTTTGGGAGCCCTGGATCTTTTTAACGGTTCAGCTAAGTGGTGCTAAGAAGGATGGTAATGGTTTGAGCAGTCTGCCCCCTTAGCATATCTCTTTCTCTCACACAATTTGCTGATATTTGGGAAATATAGCTGATGCACTCCCCTCCTGAGGTCACAGTTATTCATTGGTGTGAAACTTCAAGAGACAAAACCAGGTGTGAAAAGCTCCCAGCGAGTGTTTCCTTGGCAAGGCGTTGACTTCCATCCGTGAGGGCTGCGCTCCGGGGAAGGAGGAGGAGGAGGAGGAGGAGAAGGAGACGTCCCTGACTCCCACTGGGAAGAGTCACCTGGTCCCCTGCAGAGACACTGTGGTCCCTCTGCTTTGTGATCCCCTCCTGGATGCTGTGCTTCATCTTCCTTGGTTTTCCTGGTTGCAGACTGCTCTCTGGTCCTCAGCCATGGTGGGTTTCCCACTCCCTCTGCTATGTCTCTTGGGTCAGCTTCGGCTGCTCACACTCGAGCACAGCCCAGCATCACTTCCCAAATGTGCCAGACCTTCTCTGGGGCTGGCTGGTGGGTGGGTGTTGCTATGGTGGAGCGATGGGAGGAGGGCACACACACCACCCCCCCCACACTCCCTGCTCCTTGTACTGGTCTGAACTGGGAAGGGGCTGTCTGGGCTGCAGGAAAGGAGCCTCCTACTTGGCAGCTCAGTGCTGCCCAGCCATGGCCAGTACCTTGGCAGAGCATCCTCGGCGCTGGAGGGCTCTGACAAAGAGCTTGTCACTGGGAGGAAAACCGAACTGGGAAGGGGCTGTCTGGGCTGCAGGAAAGGAGCCTCCTGCTTGGCAGCTCAGTGCTGCCCAGCCATGGCCAGTACCTTGGCAGAGCATCCTCGGCGCTGGAGGGCTCTGACAAAGAGCTTGTCATTGGGAGGAAAACATCGCCCTTCACACGTAATTATTCCTCGCCTCTAGAGCCTTTTCATCTCTTATCGGTGGTGACCCCTGTTGGTTTGTTATCTCTCCCCAGCCATCCAACAGAGCTGTAGACCTGTCATCGTGGGGAATGACCTTAACATATTTACTCACCTCCACGAGATGCCATGGCCACTCGCGGCGGGGCCCCAGCAGCGGAGCCCATCCACCCTTCGCCAGGAGCCGGGGACGCTGCGGCGGAGGTAATTACAGCAGCCCGTTATGGTTCAGCGGGTACCTTCATTAATAAACCTTGGGTTTCAGAGGGGTGCCTAACTCAGCCATTCGAAACCACATCTGGCTGTAACTCTGCAGCTTGTCTAAGCTTTCAGCTCATCTCCCACTGCCTAAGCGGTTTACAGGACAAGCAGTAAACAAAGTCTGTTTTGTTGGGCTTTTGCGTGCTTTAAGGCAGGGAAAGCAAACACACACTCACGGGGCTAATCTCCTCGGTGCAGAACTGGAGGCTGACAGCTCCTTCCTAGGTCAGGCCAATGGGGTTTTTATCTCTCACTCAAACAGTGGGCACAGAGATATCCTCCTGTGCACGCACAGGCCTGGCTTGTGGCATCGTTACTCTATTGTGGCACCTCCGATTCGAAGAAGTTTAGATGGCCACACCACATGGCATGTGTGTCTCAGACCATGTTCTTCCTGTTGATATTTCTGGGAGCTATGGACCAGTTCCAGCCTCATTAGGATAAAGCCCTTAAAAAATAATTGTACTCTGACATTTTCTGTGCCAGTCAGGAGCACAAGAGCAGTGGTGGGTGTCTCACCAGGGTGGTGGTAGGGCAGCCTGGCCATGACAAATACAGGAGATGCACAAAGAACCCTCTTACCTCTGGTACCCATGTGTACTGGTCTGCCTGTGTATTTTTAAAAGTTGACTGAGGAGAAGAGTCCATCTTGCTGCCTCTCACTAGATTTGCTGCTGGCTGGTGGCTCTTTCCTTGCAGATGGGTGAATAAATTAACCTACAGCCCACATCACCTCTGAGGGTTTAAACATCTTCCCTAGTGCAAGCCCAGCTTACAGGAGGATGAGATGTCACATGGAGGGAAAGGATGGAATCAAATTCCATGGAAGGGTAAGGAGATGAGTTGGGGGATCAAAGGAAATGGTTAGAGGAACCTCTAACTATAACCAGCCCCACCCATCAATAAACCATCCCCTGTCATAACCCCCCTCCCACCAGGGCTGAAAGGCAAGTGAATGCAAGCCCAGGGCTCCTCTGTGGGGGAGCTCTGGGGCAGACAGCCCAAAGGGAGGGTCAAGCTGCCTGGCTGCACAGAGATTTGGGGAGGTTGAATCTGCTGGTGGGTGATGTCCAGGTGGGCCCTGGGTGAGCTGGACTCTGCTCAGCAGCCTTTGACCATGCAGAACCATCCTATAGCTCTGGGGTGCAGGGTCAGGGGGGCCCAGACAGCTCCAGCCCTGCCTGGGGAGACCCCACCAGTGGGGTCTGAAGCCATGACCTTGTGCTGGGGACTTCCAAGTCTGGCTGAGGAGGGAAGATGTCCAATGCTTGGTACTGCAGACCACCCACCCCTTTTCCCACAGCCACCTTGGGTTCCCAGTTAGCCACTGGGAAGGCAATGGGATTGTCACAGAGCTGCTACTCAGCCATCCAAGCGGATATCTTTGTGCTCTGTCAACTTGCTGAGGTTGAGCCAAGTGCTGTGGGTGAGGGAGAGACAACCTCCACAGCATCCCTAACCCAGCACAGAGAAACCAGAGGCCACCTATGTCTTTCCCAGGTGCTGAGGGTGCTTTCCCACCCTGGGGAACCGAGGAGGAGGTGGCAGCTTTGGCTGTGGGTTTCTGCTGAACTCGCTGGTGGATCACTAATGATGTTTGTGAAAACCTTCAACTAAGACCACACGCAGGAGGCTCAGGTGAGCGATGTATCTTAGACCTTGAGGGTACGAGGCAAAAATGCTTTTGCGCCTGACTCACCTGCTCTGTGCTAACACTGACTCATAATCACTGATTTTGATTCAGACAAAAGATTTATCTGTGTTCAAACCTATGGAAAATGTTAATGTAACCTGGGAGTGAAAAGGGGAGGTGGTGCTGCTGGGTCGCCCGTGGTCCTGTGCAAGGCTTGGGGAGGGCACGGTGACACCAGCTTCTTGGTCCCAGTTTGCACTGGGGTGAGCCCTCAAGGTTAGGGAGGGCCTGGTCACCCTCATCCCTGCTCACAACTGGTCATGCTGGAGGAAAATCTGCTTGCAAAAGGTGACTTTTGCAACAATAGGCATTTTTCTGTAGAGCTGCCCGGGCTGGCTGGGTCCCAGCTCTGGGGACACCCCAGCTGTGTGTGCCTGGCCTTTTCTCACCGAGCCCCTGTGCAGGAAGGCAGCTCTGGGGATGAAGATGTCTTGTGAGCTGCACACAGGACCTGAAAGCGTGTTTGCACAGTTCCTCTGCTCCAGCACAATAGGTGCTGCCCAGCGGGCGGTCACGCACAGCGAGCACGAAAAGAATGGCGAAGAAAGGCACGAAGGAGTAAAATCCCCATTACTGGGGTAGATTAAACCCAGAGCAGCGCCTGGGCTTTGTATTGAGGGCAGCCCTGGGCTGTAAGCTCCCAGTATGGTGGCAGGGGCTCCGAAATCCCTGGCTCCTTCATGATCCCATCCTCTCTTAGCTAAACCCAGGCCGTGGGAGGCTGAATCCCCAGCCGTCCCCGGGACCGTGCCGCCTCCGTGCCCTGCCTGCGCCCTCTCCGAATGCCCTGCCTCTGCCACCTTTCCCCCCCGCTGCTCAGCCCTGCTGGATGCTAAGTGGAAATTTCCCCCCCGTGCCAAGTGTTAAATACTTATCAAGCTAATACAGCGTCTTCGCGGAGGTGCGTACATGAGACAACATGTTACCGTAATTAACAAGCAGCTGGAGTTGGCACCAGGCTCCGCTGCAGCTGCTCCCGGCAGTGGCTTCCAGCGCCTTTCCCAGGGCTGTGGCTCTGCCTCCTCCGTGGTAGCAGAGGGAGAAGCTGGGATAGGGGGTTGGGGGGGTGTTTGTGAAGCCTCGCAGGGTCCTTGCTCACTTCAGAGGGGGTGGTTGTGGTTGGTGGTCTGCAGACCCCTGGAAGCCAGGGGGCTACTTCTGATCTGTATTACGTGACTGGCAGTGGGTCCGTCCTTAGCAGGCAAATGGGTATATGGGGGGATGAGGAGCTGCTCTGAGAAGCTTTGGAGGGCAGCAGTTTGGAGAGGTACAGGGAAACCCACCGCTGGAGGAAAATGAGTCACTGGGACTCGGTGGTTTGAATGGTGATTTGTCCCTCCCTGTTGACGTGGCGGTGGCAGCTCCCTCAGTTGGCTTTGCTGCGGGAATGGCACTTGTGCAGGGTCCCTTCCTCGGGACTCAGAGGTGACCGGGTGCCACTGGGGTGTGTGTGACAGCACTCAGGGACTGTGACTCTTCCCATGGTACTAACGCTGGGCAGATTGGGAGAGAGAGAGAGGCTGGGATGGGTTTGCAAATCAAACATTTTGGGGGCAAGACTGCAGAGCAGGCTTTGGATGGTGGAATTTGCAGAGTTCACCTGGTTCACTGCATCTTCCCAGTGCCCAGCCCCTTTTATCTGGACCAGTATGGATTAGTTCACTCATCCACCTATCTGCTTGGCTCTAAGCAGAGCTGCTGCAGAAAACCTCCTCATCCCTTTAAATTGCCTTGAACTCCCTAACTTTCCAACCCCAGAGAAGTCATTGCAGCAGTAGATGTTTGTATCATGACCTACATTGCTATTGGGTTTAAAATATATTTTTTTTTACTGTGCTATATACTAGCTTCCCACATGCAAATTGCTCTGAGTGAACCATTTATCTGGAAAATAAAGGTTATGTTCTCAAAAGGCATTTAGTTCCCTTTCTGAATGATTGAGCGACTTTTCCACTGAGAAAACAAAGGTCTTTAACACAGTCCAAGCCAATGACAGGGAAAAAGGTTCAGGTAAAACCCCTCCATTTATTTAACAGCTCCCCCTTCCTCATTCATATTTACAAGATAAAAGGGGCTCCATCAACCCATTAAAGATGAAATACGTGTCCTGTCTTCAAGGAAAGCAAATCCCATCTGGCATCCCTGGAGGAATATAACCTTAACTTCAGCTTAGTGCCACATTAGGGTATCTTACAGATTCTGCCTGAGATTTACCTGCCTTAAAGGGAGATTTATTTTGGAAGTAAACAGGCTCATGTGACAAATCTCCTTCCATGAGCAACTTGGGTGAGGAGGTGCAGGGCATTTGCAACTTGCTGGTTCCCCTGAATCCGTGGGGCAGGCGGAGTGGACAGTCACACTGGGGAAGACCAGGGGCTGTCATGCAGGGCTTTATCCTGCATCTCAGGAGCTGTGGGTGCAACCCAACCTGGGCGGTCTTTGGTCCCACCTGCAAACCCAGCTCCCTGCCTAGGCGCCCAGGATGGCAAGGACCACGAGGGGCCCATCCCACCCCCAGCTGCGGATCTGCGTAGCCACAGGCTGGAGTGGGAAGATCAGAGCCAGTATCAGGCTGGCTTTCCCTATCTCCCAGCCCATCCTGGGGGAGCCAGCGCAGCTCCTGGAGCAAAGGCGTTCCCATCCACCCCCGCGGCCACAGGCCTGGGCTCCAAACCTGCAGGGCATTGCATCAGGGGAAATGTTTTTAAGGAAAGGCAGGTCTGGCATCTGCAGACATCACGGAGGTGCTTGCACTTGCCTGGGAAATCAGGGAATTTGCCATGGCTAAGGTTAGCGCTGCCACCACCTTCCAGCAGCCCCATCCCGGGGCTGCCTGTTTCCCTCATCCTCCTCTGCTGCCTTAATGCCAATGACTATGAGCATCTCTCTCACGCGTAACGTAGCCTTGGGGACAGCAGTGGCAGGGATTGTTCTAAAAACACCGCCAGTGGCTGGGGACTGGAGGTCTGAGTGGTGCCCTGGGCTCGGTGTGGCAGCAGATGGGGCTTGCGTGGCCAGCAGCAGCCACGAGCTCCTGCCCAGTGGTCCAGCTCCTGGACCACGGTGTTTTAATGTGTGGACAGAAATACTGTACAGTCTTTATCTCTCCTTGGATGTACCCAGGCAAATTCCTCCCAGGCAATACCCTGCACACGCAGTTCACTGGGGCAGCAATAAAGAAAGATGGCTTGGGGTAGAAATCACAGCTTCCCTGGTTTAGGTTTTCCCAGGCTTTTGAGGCTCTGGGGTCACAGGGACTGAGGTGTTGTACCGCTCATCTGGACCAGAAAGCATGTTTCTCTCCTGAACTACTGTTTTGTAGCAATTGGTTTATTAGTATTCCTGATTTTACTGATATTCATGAAAATGATGAGGGTTTTGTAATTAGTGAATTGATCCCAAATCCTTTCAAATGTACATGGGAGTTGGAGTCAATGATTCTTCCAGGTCCCTTCCAATTTGAGACACAATAACATAAAAACAAGATTGTTTTTAAAAGCCATGGGGCTAAAATAGAAGTTTGCATGGGATTCCCTACCAGCCTGTGTGCCTTCAGTTGTAGCTGCAACCCTTCCTTTTAAACCTGCAAGGGGGACTCCCCCCCTGGCCCCTGATAAAAAGCCAGTGGTGGATTTGGAATCGCTGCTGCCGAGGCGCAGGGGTTTGGGGCCAGGGGAGGGCACAGCCAGCCTGCTGTGCTCTGTCACCAACCCGCACATCACCCGGCTGTTGATGTACACGCTGTTCAGCCTGAGAACGCGAGGGCAAGTCAGCTGCAGGTGGGTGAAACCTATCTCCTCTCTACTTAACTGGCCTGCCTGACTGGTTTTTTCTTTATGATTATTTTTTATTCTGTCTCCAGTTAGGCAATACACTTGCCTGTTAGAAATATCGCCCTGGGCTGCCAGCTCAGCGAAGGAGAAAAGCGGGTGTGTGTCACCGGGGGAGGATGGGGCATCGCCTCCTTTCCTCTCCCCTTCCCCTCCCTGGACTGCATCCACCAACCCACCCCTGGCTCTGCCATTCGAGATGAGCATCCTTATAGCAGGGTGTGTGTGTGGGGTGGATTTTCCTAAGGGTCACTCCTGCCCCCCCTCCTCCTCCTCCGCGCTCTCACACCCTGAGGATCACTGGAGCGGGTTGCTGGACTGGAGTGGGTGAATTTAAGCCCAGCCGGTAGTTTGGGATCATTAACCATCAAGGTGCCCCTGGGAAGAAGCAAAAGGTATTTGGGAAAATTTGCTAACAGACTCTAATGACTTAATAATCCCTGCCGGAGAGAGCGCGGCAGGTTATGTGAATGTCAAGTTTGTTTGCTTTGCCGAGAGCTGGCTGCTGCTTATGTAATTGGACCTCCTTCATGGGGGAAAAAAGGGAAGAAAAAGGGAAAAAAAAAGAAAAAAAAAAGAAAGGAAAGCACACGCCTGCTTCCACACTGGGACGTGAGCAAGTGGGAGCACAGGGATAGGGGTTAACTGGGAGCCTCCGATGGGCACAGCCCGGCTTGGCTGCATACCCTGCTGTGCTGGGGGGAGTTCAGAGCCCAGCACAGCCCTCCCTGCTCTGCCCTGTGGCAGGGCCAGGGGCTCACAGCCTGGCCAGGAATGGATCAGGGTCCACCAGAGCTGTGGGTACTGGGGTAGGATCACTGGAATAGCCACTGCCAGCAAAAGCAGCTGAGAGCCCACATAGCACAAGGGACTGACATTCTTAGTTGGTACCCACTGCAGGGGAAGGGGGGGGGCTAGATGGGCACAGAGTGGACACTTGTCCCCAAGTGAGCTGTGACACAGCACAAGCCCTTATCCCTCTGCCAGATGGGGTCTTCTGTTACTCTAGCTCTCCAGGTTGTCATTCCCGATGAGATTCCTGATATGAGGAGGCTGGACTGAGAGCTGGTCAGGGGTCTGCTTGCTGGTCCCCATTGCTGGTCCCCAGAGGTGATGGCTAAAGCAGCATGTTGGTCCCCAGAGGCTATGGCTAAGGCAGCTCTGAGCTCCCAGGACAATATGAGGGAGCATCCAGCCTTAGTTCCCAGCAAAAACTGGGTGGGAGATGGGTGCCCTAAAAGCTTTGGTCCCTCTCAGCCAAGGCTGTGCCCAGAGAGGGAAACCTGTCCTATTTTGGGAAGGCCACCGGGAATGCCTCTGCTTCACCTGGCTAAGGGTGTTTGGGGCTGAGTGAGATTCATGGTTTGCTGATATTGGGGGCTTTGCTTGAAGATGAAGGAAAATCAGGGCTGTAAAGCTGTGGCATGGTTTTAAACATGCTTTGTGTGAGTTGGCACTACCCATGGCACTGTCACGGCCTGACACACTCCTTGTTAGGGTCTGGAATCTTCCTCAGAAGCTGAAACAAGGCAGGGGGCTGTGCTGGACCCCACTCCCCAATGCTGAGCCAGGGTGTATGGGGAACACCACCTCTTTCCCCACGAAAGCAAGTGCCTGGGCTCCTGGGGTGCAGGCTGCCTCCTCGCAGCCCCAGCGCTGCTCCTCAAGCTCCGACTTGCCCGCCATCAATACTGTTTAAACAAGCACATTCGCAGACGTAGCTCTAGGCCAAGTTGTGGGGCAGCTGGGAAGGAGCAGCCGCAGCCTGGCTCCAGACCCTTCTGCGGGAGGTCTGGGTGGCGGGCGCGTGGGTGCTGATGGCATCGCGTGCCAGGCCTGGCTTTGCCCCCCGGGCTTTCCTCCGCACCTGTGGCCACTTTGAACCCCAGCTACGGCCAAAAGATGCCAGCAGCCCGGGCAGAAAAAGTGGGAGCACTGGGGCTCTGCAGGCGTACGCCTGTTTTTACAACCTCCCTCCTCAGCCCTCAGTTTTTGGGGCTTCGCACATCCCAGCAGAGATGCACGTCTGTGCCATGGGGGCACCCTGGGGTCCTCCAGGTGAAATACAGCTGTAATGCCAGGGTGCTGCTTCTACCATCCTCCTCCCTCCTGCTTTTTGTCTGGTTTCCCAAGCTGTAAGAAATTTGGGGAGGATGCAGAAGGGCATGGCCCCGGGCAGAGGGCTCCCTGGGGAGCAGCCTCTCTGGAGGGACCCATACATGGCACCCAGCTTCCCTACTGGGAAGCTACTGCAACTGCGAGGGAGGGTGCAGGAGGCTCTGGGTGAGTGTGAAACATGCTCCTCTGAAAAAAAAAAAAAAAAAAAGAGAGAAAAAAGAAAGGAAAAAAAAAGACAGACAGAAAAAAAGAAAAAAGGAAAAGGCTTTTGAAGCTTAGAGCTGGATATTTATACACTTGACATAAAGGATATTTCTGCATTGAAGTAATAAGTGTGACTCAGTAAACCAATAGGGAAAGGGTGTTCCCTTTGCAGCAAAACCTCAAAAGATCAAAGAACTTCTTGAGTGGTTTAACATTTCGAATGTTAAATGAATCGGGTTCCCTTCCCTCTCCCCTTCACCCTTGCCTTCAAGTTTTGAAAAATAACTGGTTGGATTTTAGCTCAGAAAGGAGCTTTATGGCAGCTCCAGGGAAGGGTGGTGCTGGCTGGTCTGGAGTGTGAAGGTCACGGGCACATGCACGCTCGGGTGTGCAGGACAGGGCCACCAGCTCAGTGGCCATCAGCTCTGCTGGGCATGGGGACACGCTGTGGCTTCCCATTCACAAGCTGATCTCACACTGGCTTACGGAAACTGGCTTTTCACTGTCACCTTCACACCCAGTCCTGCTCCAACCTCAGTCCTACCTCCCCTCTTTGGGGACCTTTCTGAGGACCTGCCAATGTCACACTAAACAGAGGGACAGTCCCATTTTGGTACTGCAGCTTGCAGATGCCACGGTCCTGCAAATGACAACCCAGTGTGCCCCAGCCCCTGCAGCCCTGTGTGGCCACAGGAGGGGTCCAGGCAGCCCTGGCTGCAGAGCCTGACCACCATGTCCTGGGAGGGGTGTCCCAGCACACCCAGCCCCTGGAACACCCAGCTCCATGCTCTGCCCACCACTGCAGACCAGGCTGGGCTGGCTCCAGGCTTTAGGCAGAGCTCAGCATCACCAGATTTAAGGGAGTTCTTCCCTTGGGAGAAGCAAATCCCGATATTTTTGTGTGTGTACCTCAGTGGGGGGGTGTATCAGGGGCTGGTCCCTGTCCCCAGCCTGCACCCGCAGCAGGCACTGGGGCTGGTGTGGGGTGGGAATGCAGCATCGGGCATTCACCAGGGAGGGATCGAGCCTTGTCGGCAGCTCTTGGACACATGTGTGTTTCTGGGATCGATAGGCTGGAGTAATATATTGCAGCGAGATAACAAATCACTTAGCTTATTGGGTCTTAATTAAGCCTCTTTTATCTCCATGACAGCCACACACCTGGGCGATGGCCCAGGCAAACCCTGGCGGTGGCCGAACCGTGGGGACGCCGTGCAGGAGCCGGGGGATTGATGAGCTTCTGCTGGGTGGAATTACCTCATTGTGTTCGCAGCGCTCGGGGCCATCGATCTCCCAGCTCTCCTGTCCCTCTGTCCCAGCATCCCCGAGCACCGACCGCTGCCTTCTCCTCCTCCCAGCACCCTGTGAACAGGGGCAGGGGGGATGGGGCAGGGGACCCCCTGGGTTGGGTTAACCCCGGTTAAGGGTGGACGAGCTGGGGGAAAACTGCCCCGTTTGGCCTCCTGGGTAATAGATACAGTTGTTATAGTCCCTGACAGCGCGAAATGAAGACCTACATCACCATAATGTATTGTCAGCCTGCAAGCACACTGCGGCCCCCGAGATGAATGAATGCAATATCTCTGCATACGAGGGGGAAGGGGGTTTTGCCGCTGCCGACGGCCCCTGGGCTGGGAGGGAGAGCCGCCGCTTTGTGCGGCTGGAGAAGAAAAGGCATTTTTTATTCGCGATGATGCGGAGGTTGAGGGTGTCCGATCCCTGCGGAGCCCGTGACGGATACACTCCAGGACGGGGAGCGCTTAACAAACGGCTGCACCGCTCCTGTGATGAGTTCATCCAGCGATGAAGTAATCTTGCCCCCGCGCTCCTGCCAGCTGAGGCAGCGGGGCAATTTACTGCGCCGGGCCTAGAGGGACTGACCCCCACTGGGGCTCACGTAAACCCAGAACGGAGTGGGGAGCCATAGAATAGAATCATAGAATCATATAGGTTGGAAGAGACCCTTGGGATCATCGAGTCCAACCATCAGCCCTACTCTACAAGTTCTCCCCTACACCACATCCCTCAACACCACATCTAATCTACTCTGAAACACAGTCAGGGATGGGGATTCCACCACTTCCCTGGGCAGCCCATTCCACTGACTGACCACTCTTTCTGTGAAAAACTTTTTCCTAATGTCCAGCCTAACCCTACCCTGCTGCAGCTTGCAGCCATTCCCTCTTGTTCTATCGCTAATTGCCCGTGAGAACAGACCAGCACCAACCTCTCTACAGTGCTCTTTCAAGCAGTTGTAGAGAGTGATGAGGTCTCCCCTCAGCCTCCTCTTCCTCAAACTAAACAATCCCAACTCCCTCAATCGATCCTCATAAGCCTTGTTCTCCAGGCCTCTCACCAGCTTCGTTGCCCTCCTCTGCACTCGCTCCAGCACCTCGATATCTCTCTTGTGCTGAGGTGCCCAGAACTGGACACAATACTCAAGGGGTGGCCTCCCCAGTGCTGAGCACAGGGGGACAATCACCTCCCTGCTTCTGCTGGTCACACCAATTTTTATACAAGCCAGGATGCCATTGGCCTTCTTGGCCACCTGGGCACACTGCTGGCTCATGTTCAGCCACTTGTCAACCAGCACCCCCAGGTCCTTTCCTGCCAGGCAGCTCCAGCCACACTGCCCCAAGCCTGTAGCGATGCATGGGGGGATCCAACCCGAGGAGGCACGTTTGATTGGAAACGTGCTCACACGACAATAGGAATCCCAAGCACGTATTGAATTTAGTTAGTTGAAAGTAGGGCAGTTTTCACTCTGAAGTAGGTACAGCTGCTGGCGTACTGGCTTGGAGTGAAATAATGAGAGCTGGGACTTGCAAGCGACTTAGAGCTGAGCAGCCGAGTCCTGCAGGACCCCTCTCTTTCTGAAGCCGTCGCCCTTCTTTAGGTTGATGCTTAAATCCTTTTCCATCTTGGGCTGCTGCTAGGACTCATCCTGCCCAGCAGGCACAGAGCAAGAGCCAGCCCTTCATCTCTGCTTCACACCCAGGTACTCTGACCAGGCTGGCAGCGGCGCTTCTGATGCCAGAAATGAGGGGAAACTGAGTAAATAAGCCCAAATTCAAGTCCCAGCGTAGCCATAGGTTTGTTTTGTGACCACAGGTAAAAATTGCTTATGATTTCTCCCTTTGCCAGCACATGAGATGGCAATGGCTGCATCTATTTGCAGTTCCTGCAAGGTGCTGAGCTGGGAGGATGCTGCAGGATGGCAGATACTGCGTGTTTGCAAATAGTTGTTCAAAACAAGAAAATAAAGTCCTGTGGGGGAAGATAAACAGCCCATAATTAGCCTTAGTGTTAAACAAAGTCCAAAGTACTCACATTACACAAAATCCAACCGAAGGGCAACACCCTTCTACTGTTCCTGAGTTTTCATGACTATTTACAGGTTCTTAGGATAAACACAAGAAAGCTGATACAGGAACGGCCAAACCCCATAAACTGTTGGCAAAACCCTTTCTCTGCAGGGTAGGTCAGCTGGGGCACATGGGATTACTGAAACCAGTCAGTATGGGGGCCTGGCATGACGGACCATCCAGCATGAGGGACCTGTTCCTGGCTGCTTGTGATCTGTTCATCAGGTAGGGCAGGAGCCTGGAGCATAAATCTTCTGAGGATCGATTGAGGGAGCTGGGACTGTTTAGTTTAAGGAAGAGGAGGCTGAGGGGAGACCTCATCACTCTCTACAACTGCTTGAAAGGGCATTGTAGAGAGGTTGGTGCTGGTCTCTTCTCACGGGCAATTAGCAATAGAACAAGAGGTAATGGCTTCAAGCTGCAACAGGGTAGGTTTAGGGTGGACATTAGGAAAGAATTCTTCCCAGAAAGAGTGGTCAGAGCCTGGAATGGGCTGCCCAGGGAGGGGGTTGAGTCCCCATCCATGAATGTGTTTCAGAGTCTGTTAGATGTGGTGTTGGAGAATCTGGTGTAGGAGAGAATTTAGAGTGGGGCTGACGGTTGGACTCATGTTCCCAAGGGTTTCTTCCAACCAAAATGATTCTATGATTCTATGATGATTCTATGATTCCCCTCCATGCTGCAGCAGTTTGATTTTTGGGATAAGCTTGGCCTTTGACTTCCTTTTCCCCAGACCTTCATCCAGAGCCCTGGACTACAGGCATTGCTCTGGGGGCAGGTGGGGTGGCAGTGTGCGATGGGAAGTGGCTGAGGAGGGCAAAGCCCACCCCGATCAGTGGGATTAGCCACTGAAACCCAAAGCGGAGCCGTTTTGACCCAAACAGCAGGGCGAGGTGTCTGCTAGCTCCTCCCATAAATGCTTTCTAGCCTCGTATCATCAGCAGCCACCTTTTGTTATGGCATTAGGCACCTGGCACGTGGCCACTGCCTGACTTTTGGCATCTCCCTCTCTTTGGTCCCAAACTCCCCGGCTCGAGGGCTGGCAGCTTCCCGAGGGACACGGCTCTGCTTTATTTTTCCTGGCCGTTATTGTTGCTGTGAGGATTTTCTCTGAAGGGCTAGGCCAGCGTTCAGAGCCCGTCTCCATCCCTGATATATGATGCCCTTGTAATCTCCAGTGACATAAATTGTGCTCCTGTTTGTCTCCCCGTGTCATATCCTTCTTGCGCCGTGTCTGTTATTGTGTCTAGCGTTGCGGTTGCGTTTCAGCATTTTCCGTTGTTTGTCTTCTTCACCTGAGGACGTCCATTATGGGATGGAACAGCTTTAATAGCTTATAAATGGGAGACTGGAGTTTTTTATGCTTCGGGGAGCACTGCTCACGGCAGCCACCGTTCCAGAGTGGCATTTGCCAGTACTTAGTACCTAAGCTGGCTTCTTCCCTCTCAACTTTCCTTATAGTCCGGGGACAAATGGCTCACGTGAAGCTGTTGGCTCTTACTGGAGGCCAGGTTTGAACCTGCTGGGATTTGGAGCTGGTGTGAATGATAGCTGGGGGACAGAGCCTGGCGTGGCCAGGAGTGGATGGTGACTCCTCTCTGTTCCCAGCATCAGTGTTGGGTCCTTGTCCCCACATCTCACTGACTGGCTGCTGTGAACTAGAGCTCATGGTGTCCAGCTTCACCTCCCAAAATCCTGCCCTGTGTACTGGGGGGGACTGGGGGCTGCTGGAGCCGGGGCTTGGCTTCTGGAAGGAATTGTTCGACTTTCCCTCATCAGCACCTCTCCCAGAGCAGAGCACTCTGCAACCAGGATCTAATTAAGCGGCCTAATCTGAAGGAGGTACTACATCTCCATGGAAAACTGCTTCAGTTTGGCTTCTCTGAATAATAAACAAAGCACTTGGGCAGATGATAGGGCATTTAAGTGTTTACTCTTCAGAGCATTAAGTGCTAAATTTGTTTTTAGCTCCCTTATGAAAAGCCCTTGCAGAGGAAAAGCACACAAGGGTCTCAGTCATCCCTTGCAGATTTCCTCCAAGCCTGCTGTGTCCAGCACAGAGCCCTGGCCAGTTGGCTGGCCCATGGGGACGGCCAGAAGCACTGGTGTCATTAGTATCACAAAGAAACCACTGAGGTTTCACCTGTTGGTGAGGAACAAGGGATAAACCAGAGCCAAGCCCCAGATCCACCCATGGGGCTGGCGTGCATCGAGCAAGCCCAGGCAGGGGGCTGCCTAAGATGGGCATCCACTCCTTGTTTTTAATTCATTCTGTCAATCACTTAGTGTAATAAACTCCCCAAATGGAAAAGATAGAGACAAAATAACTCCCAGTGAGCCCACAGAAGTCTTTTCTCCTGTTTCCTCCTCCTTGTTGTGTCACGGCTGTTTTGGCAGCTTGGGCTTTGGATGCAGGACCCAAGCAGGATTCATCCCAGGGAGCGTGGGGAGGGAGAAATGGAAAGGGATTAAAAAATGGGTGCCAGGATGGCTGCTTTGCTACTGTGGGTGTCTAGAGGTTGTTGTCCCACCCCACATGGGGCTGCGATGGGGTGTTTGGCTGACATCTGGCCACCGCTGGCTGTTCGGCCCAAGGGCCAGGGAAGGGGGGGCTTCAGGGCTGAACTCGCTGCTGGAGCCATAGAAATGGAGCAGAGCAACAACAGAACAACTTTCCATTTCTAAAGCTTGAAGCAGTTTGCACCCCACTATGCCAGGACAAAGGGAGAATTAGCAGCCAGCAAAGAGAAAAACAACACAAAGCCACATCACAGCGTCAAGAAGCCAAGAAGCCAAAAAAAGCCCTTTTTTATGTTGGCTTTTTTTAATGTTATTTTATTCTTTCCCTCTTAATGCACGGGTACGGCTTAAATGCCTCTTGTTCTCGATGTGGTTCAGCTCTGCAGCACTTTGCATTCATCTGCATGTGCCTGGGCTGAGCTCTCCTCGCTGCTGCTTCGGCTGTGATTTCTTTTAAAAACACCAGTTTTGACACATCAAAACCGGTGCAGGATGACTCAGAAGTTTTCAGACAGAGCTTTCTCCTTGCAGAAGGGGAAGGAGGGGGCGCACACATATTTAGCAGCAGCAAGCCTCCTCCTTTAAATCAACCTTTTTTTTTTTTTTTTTCTTTCCAGAGGAATACGACGGTTTAGGCAAATCTGGGATGTGTCTGTGCGTGCTCCCTGGCCACACCATGGATTCAATTACAATGCAACCCAAAACTTTGCAGATTTCTGTTAAATTTTAACTCGTTTCACATGGGTTGCATGAACTTTGCCTGACATTTGGAAGCAGGCAACTTGTGTCATCAGGTTACGCTCACACTTATCTCTGCAAACATATCCTTGTACCCAGACCAGCACCAGCCCAGCCGCCTTTGCCGCCCGTGGCATTAATTCAACCTGAAATGTGCTTTTCTGTGGTGTCAGGCTCCTGCCTGCTTACAGAGCCATGTGGGTGACCCTATCCCCAGCCCTGGAAGCTCAGCAGCATCAACTCTGGTGGCTGTGGGCATGTGCATGGGGTAGCCTGCATCTGAGCACGGAAGGGACAGGGGCAGGGGCAGCAGATGGTTGAGGGACGATGAGTGATGGGTGTGTGGCCTTGCTGTGAGTTTTTGGTGAAGAGCAATGGTGGGAAAGACTTTGAGATGATCCCATTCCCTCCCAGCCTCTACAGTGCCGGGTTGCATCTGCAGCAATGAGAAGAGTGTGATGCTGGTGCCCCCCAAACCACATCTCCTGGGGAATCTCACAGGTCCTCGGTGGCAGGGGTGGAGAGGGACCCCGCTCCTGTCCTCAAAGCCTGGCAGGGACGGTGTGGCTGGGTGACTCTTGCAGGACCAGCCAGCCCTGCTGGCTGTGCCATGCTCTCCTCCATCACATTGAGCCATGAAAACCCATCATCTTTAAGCAGCAGGTCCTTGCAGTGGCTAAAAAATGAGGTCTGATCAAAGCCCAGCTTCTCTCCTGGTGCCAGGAGTGGGCAGGGGGAAGGGGGAAATATTAAAATCCCAAGATCAGTTGCTGGTTCTTACTTCAGCTGCAAAAAGTGACCAGCTTTGCTGATCAAAGGCCTCCCCACTGTTGTTTTAAAGGTGACATTAACATTTAAGGAGCTTTTGAAAGCCCTGGCTTGCAATAAAAAGCCAGACACCCAGTCACAGAGCAACTCAAACGCAAGTTTAATGATAATGAAAAAGCCTTTTGTTCTTAAACTCCAAGAAGAACCACGAACCTATTTATAGTGTTTATAATAGGGACTGTGAAGCTTTTTACACACAGTCTGGCAAAACGATACCTGCAAGCCTTGGTGTTACCCAGTAAATCCCAGAGAGTGCAGAGCAGGCTTTTGGGCATGCTCCTCTCCTCAGCTGGCAGGCACAACAGCCATGTCTCCTTCTGATGATGCCAGGCTCAGACCAACACTGTGCAGATGCCCCCCCCCTCAGCTGTGAGCCAGTGCCGAGTCATGATGCTGGCCTGGGGCTTGTGACCGTGTCCCTAGCTGGAGTGGCATGGCATGGCAAGCCTTGGAATGGTACAGGTGGCACAGGAGGGCTTGGCATGGCTTGGCATGGCACGGCATGGCATGGCATGGCATTGCTTGGCACGGAATGGTGTAGCATGGCATGGCATGGTTCAACATGGTATGGTATGGTGTGGTATGGTATGGTATGGCTCAGCATGGTATGGAATGGCTCAGTGTGGTATGGAATGGCTCAGTATGGTGTGGAATGGCTCAGTATGGCATGGATCAACATGACATAGCATGGCTTAGCCTGGTATGGAATGGCTTGTCATGGAATGGCTCAGCATGGCATGGCTCTACATGGTATGGAATGGCTCAGTATGGCATGGCATCACTCAGCATGGAATGGCATGGCATGGAATGGCTCAGTGTGGCAGGGCATGGCTCAGTATGGCATGTTTTGGCACAGCACCCTGCCACTCATCCCATTCAGGACATGGACCGGTTTGGAGCCTCCTGCACCAGAACAGCCGTATTTTCATGCCCGGCTCACATGCGCCGTCAGCACAGCAGGCACCAAACTGCTGTTTCACAGCAGCTGAAATCACCACTTTCCATCCTTCCTCCCTCGCTGCAGCCCCGTGTCGCTCCCTGCACCCACCAAAACTCACGTTGGACTTATCCCTGCTGCAGCCATGGACCCGGGCAGTCGGGGCTGCTGCTTCCCTCCGCTCTCGGAGCTGGATCTGCTGGGAGCCGGGTGCGTTTTAGCATGGTGGCACAGAACGCCGCACAGGCAGTGCTGGGGGGGGATCACTGCACACAACGATCAGCCTTCTCCCAGCACTTCGTTTATAAATAGCCTGGAAATGAGAGCTGGGTAGATAGGAGCCACAGCCGGGTAAGAAAATCCCCCTCTCCCCGCGCTGGTTCGGGCTGTATTGTCTCTCACTGTAAAGCTCTTTGCTTTATGGCTCCCAGCCCTGCGCCGTCTGCTCTATTTTACCTTGCAGCTCCGATAAAGGCGATTTGCAGGCACGTTCCTTATCACACACAATTGGAAATATCAAGCAAATTCCCTCACTCTGCAAAGTTCTGGAGAGCCTCTCCTCTACATGTTTTTATAACAGCGTGTTACACCAAAGGCCTTTTTTTTCCACTCCTCCCCACCCTCCTGGATGTGGTGAATAGCACTGGGTCCTGGTCGTACGCATTCCCCGAGCACGGGAAGAGCCAGGGAGAGGAGAAGGAGCAGGAGCAGAAAAGGGAGGTTTCTTCATTTCGTTTCTCAAGGGCTTGGGCCCGGCAGGTCAGAGGTGTCAGCAGAAGGAGGCGCGGAGGATCAATATCCTCCAACGCTGCTCCAAATCCCTCCTGCCCACGGCATTATCCAAGCATGAATTCCCTTTCCTGCCTCTTGCAGCAGGGACCCGGGATTATTAGTGCTGTTTTCCAGAGGGATGTGCAGGCATCCTGCTCCCAGCCCCTTCTCTGCCTTCTGTGCCCAGCTGAGAACCAGGACCCTCTCAGAACCAGGATGCTCTCAGAACCGGGATGCTCTTGGACCTGGGATGCTCTCGGATCCAGGGTGGTCTCAGACCCAGGATGCTCTTGGACCCGGGATGCTCTCAGAGCTGGGATGTTCTTGGAGCCAGGATGCTCTCAGACCTGGGATGCTCTCAGCGTGGCCGTCATTGTCTCGCAGCCCACGCGGGGAGCACAGCTCTCCCCTTTGATTTCTGAGGGCATGGATATCCCAATAAATTAGCAATGGGAATGTGCGGGGGTGGGGGAGGCAGGCGACGGGAGAGCTGGCGGGCTGGAAGTGACCCAGACCCAGGGAACAGATGCAACTCATAACGTTAATGAGGGGGTTTTGTTGGGTTTTTTTTTTTCTCTTTTCCCTCCCCAAAGGCGCTGCACTCTTGAGAACGGGGGGCTTTCTATCCCATGGCAACACCAAGCAGGGAAAAAATGGGCCTGGCTTTTATTTCATTTTTTTGTCCTTTACAGGAATCGCAGGCAAACAAAAGCCCTGAACAGATTTATCATTTTTCTTTCTCCCCCACCCCCTCCTTTTCTTTCCTTTTATATTTTTTTAAAATAGGGTTAGAGCAAGATGGATGGTTCCCCAGGCCCGGGGAATGAGCAGATCGAGGCAACCCTGTCGTCTCTGGCATCCCATTAAGCCAAGCTCTGGGAGGAGGCCGCCGTAAGACTTATTAAATTTGCCCCAACCCAGACCCCAAACACACGAGGCTGCCCTGGCTCGGCCACCTGAGTCCCACCTTGCCCGCCGTCCCTCCTGGTGCCACCACCGCTACCTCTGCCACATTCCTGGGACCCGATCTGGCTCTGGTCTCGCCCCCCTACATCAGCCCGGGATGTACCTCCATCCGTTCTTGTCAACCGAGGCCGATTTGTCACCAGCAGGGTGACAAGCTGTTGTATGGCTCTGTCAGCCCATCACTGGCATGGTCTGGGCCCCCCAGGGCAAAGCCAAGGTTCCCCCCTCCAGAGAAGGGACTGGGGACAGTGTAGGGGGGGGCACAGCCAGCCCCCGACCTGCCCCTGACCTGGGGGGACTCCTGTGGCTGGAGAAATGGCAGCGAGGGAGGGGGAACAGAAAGGGAAAAAGTGGGGAGAAAAGGGGAGAAAAAGGGAATAAACAAATAATTTGAGCCCATCGCTTTGGGGGGGGGCCTGGCTCAGCCAGGGGGGTGGGCAGGGAGGAGGCTGCCCCATCCCCGCCGCCCCGCCAGCACCGCGTTAGCACGGTTATTTCCACTTTAATACTTAACAAGGATTTAAAACCCTTCTGTAGTCAGAGTTTGTTCTCAGCGATAAATTTTGAATAGCTTATAAATTATGGACACAACGCGGTGCCTCTGTCTGGGAGTTAGGGCCGGACCTGGCTCGCCGTTACGGCGGTGTAAAGCCGCGGCATCGCCGGCAGCGCATCCGGCAGGTCGGCGTTCCCGGGAGCAGGATCCGTCCCTCCGTGCCTGGATATAGCATTACTGTGCCGATAGGATCATATCGCAGAGCAAAGCACAGTCACATCTGCTTCACACCTCCCGATAATAATCACCCGGGATGCAAAAATCACAGGGCAGGGTTGCGGGTGAAGAGAGAGCCGCACACGAGCTCTCCCTCTCCACGTATGCATGTATGTGTCTATATATATAGTTAGAGATATATGGATATATATAGCCACAAGCACATGCACTTATATGCACAGGGAATATGCTCATGCTCAAGAGGAGAGGGGTCAGATTGCCCATCTCCCGTTGGCAGTCACACACACACACCCCCCTTCCCTCCCCAACGCCCTGGTTCCGTCCCTGCCATCATGCCCCACCATCGTGCAGGAGACTGCAAATTCCAGCTAAAGTCCCTGCAAACTGGGAGCTCCAGCTCCCGCAGCAAATTCCTTGCTCTGCTCTTGGCTCCCGGGCCGGGCAGGGATCCACGCCGAGAAAAAGCCTGGCTGGAAGAGATGATTTCATCCGCCCGGCGAGAGAAATAGCCAGTGTTTCTGAAAGCTGCAGGGGTGGATGCAACGAGCAGCCCCCCCTGCTTCTTCCCTGGCACACCGTAGCCAGTCGGTAATTAGGTTAGAGCATCACTCCAGCTTTATTTCAGTGCAGGTGAAGTTTGTATGTGGGCCTGAAGTACATAAAGGCTGTAGGAAAACGGCCAGCTTTCACTACATTAATTCATAAAGCAGGTCACGCTGGTCTGGCCCTTTACCTCACTCGTTATTTCTATTTATTAGTAATATTGATGTTTCAACCAGGGATCAGGACCCTATTGAGCCAGCTTTAATATCAGAAAAGATTTAGCAGGAGAGAGCCCTGTAATGAAGCAACAATCCCAACACCGAGCTCTCAACCTACTGCAGCTCCCAAATAACCGTTATTATTCCTAATCATGTTTTATTTTGTATTTTGCTTCCGCTGCAAACCCAGCATCTCCCATTACCTGGCCTTGGCCACCTAAAACACACCGCTGCTCGGCCATCAGCAGGCTATTAAAAAGCCTCCTCAGGAGTGAAAACTGAACAGGTCTCAATGAACACAGGTTGACTTTGAGGAGCGGTGGCGTTAATGAGCCAGGTACCCAGCTGGAGTAATTAGGTGCTACCCAGCTCTGCCAAGTGCCCCTGGTGGGAGGTCTGGCAGTGACAGGGATGGGGACAGGGACAGCCCACCAGGCAGGTGGGGCTTGCTCTACACTCAGCTGTATTTCCCCACCTTTTCCTTCCTTTTTTTGCCCCAGGTTTTGCTGGTGTCTGCCATCCCCCTGCCGAAGCTGTGGCACTCAATGGAGAAACCTGAGCAATGATGGATAAAACTGAGTGAGGGGGGCAGATCTGGGTAGAATTAGGGAGAACAACAAGGAGAGCAGCCTGGCCAGAACTCTGCTGGTCTTTGGCCAAAAGCACATTCAACGGTGTTGGAGGATGGATCCCTGCTCGGAGCAGGGCTCCTGCAGCACCCCAGGACCAGCACCCTGGTACTGGCACCCCGCTGGGTCTCACTTTCTGGGCAGTGAAGGTATTTAGGCTGCAATAAGGGAAAGATAAAACTAACTTTTAAATCAAAGCCACTTGGGAGCTGTACAATGGCTAGAACCACTTCTAACCCAGCTTCAAATTCATTGCCTGCTGAGATGCTGAGCATGAGCCAGTCCTCAACCTTGAGCGATGCATTCAAAGCCAAGATATACTGAACCAGGGTTCATCTGGAAAAAAGACAACCTGAAGCTCTTGAGCCTTGAGAAAAAGTGGTGAAGGGAAATAAAACTGTCCTGGTTATTGCCTTACCATGTTCACAACAGCAAAACTTTAGCAGCAGCAGCTAGGACAGGCCAATCACTCCTGCCGTGAGAAGATCTCTCTTGGTCATGGTCAGTTTGGGCCCCATAAGAAGATGACTCCTGTTCCACCAGGGAGGGAGGACCTGGATGGATGGCATTACCTCTGGGGTTTTACTTTTTAATTTCTTTAGGATGGCAGTATTTCCTAGAGCATGGTGGACCTGAAACTCTGTTTCTGTGACACAAGAGAGGGATCAAAACCTGCTTTGAGCAGCATCAAAACCAGATGTTCTCAAAGAGCCTAGGGAAGACGTTACCTGCCAGGGCTTGGATCTGTCATGTTTGCGGAGCAGAGCTGTGCTGGGGAGGGGGACACAAACCCCCGTGGAGGATCTCCTGGGTCAGCACAGGAGGCTGGGGGAGGAAACCAAAACATTTCAAGGCGTTTGGGGAAAAGACTCTCTTGAAATCCCAGCCTTGCTCGCTAAGCAAGAGCTCATGGGGTTGGATCCTGCTCTCAGTGATGCTGCTGAAAAAGCTGAGTCAATCTGGGGGAATCAGTCAAGGTCACTTCGGGCTGGGAAGTGACGTCCCATTTCCCATCGCCTGAATGGCAGCAGGATCTGTGGCCCCCCCCCACCCCCCGCCTCCCGCAACGTTTCTCCTCATTCTCCCTTTCTGCCATCTCTTTCGAAATGTTTATGTTGGATTGTCTCATGATTTACACTGGGAATCTGTGCAATGTGTCTCTCTTGTAGAAATGTGCAATGTCAGCAGCTGGTGATCCCAAAACCCGGCCGCATCCTGGAAACCCCGCTGCCGAGAGAGGAAGGCAGGAGTACCGCGAAGGGGACGGGCATCGCTCTTCCAAAGCAAAACTTGGCACCTTTGGGGAGTGTTACGGGACCAGGGCTGTGCTGGCAGGAGGAGAGCGAGCTGTGGCAGAGGGACTCATGCTGCTGGACCTGCTCGCAGCATCCCTGGCCATTGCAAGGGCCACGCAACCGCAACCCCCCCCTCCCCGTGTCCACACCTGTGTGTGTGATGGAGCCAAGTGGGAATTTTCTGGTGGAGTTTCCTTTCTGGAGGGAAATTCCAGTGAGCTGAAACTGAAGCATCAGCAGAGGAACCCTCCTGGGATCCTGAGGAGGAGGAGAAGGGAAATTGCACAGTGGTCAGGGCTCTGGGCAGCGAGACCGAGACAAGTTCAACCCCTTGTGCTGGGCCAGGCAGGACAGGACCTCCTGCCTTGGGATGTATCACAGTTTGGGTGTGACTCTGGGCTTTCCCACCTTTTCATTACAAATTCTGGGGTTTTTTTACCAACATAGAGGAGGGAAAAAACAGCAGCAGTGCCCCCAGCCTCTCCTTCTGGCTAAGACGAAGTGCGGCTGGTGCCACAGTGCTGTCCCTGACCCCAGCAGGGCTTGTCACCACCACCACGGGGTGGATTCCTTATGCCTTGTGGCAGTGATGGTGATTTTCCTGGGATAACACAGGGCAGACTTCCAAAGGCAGCTCTCCTGCTTGATTATGGAAAGACATGGGCATACCCTGAGAGACCGTGCAGGAGTGGAGGCAGAGATGGAACAGAGCAGCCCCCCCAAATGTCCCTCCACCAGGATGGGGAGGACATCATGCCCAGGAGCGCCTGGGGTGTCTCTTCACCGCGTCTCTACAGCCATTTCCATGCTGGGTCCCCTCCACCGAGCCTGGCAGGGGGATGGAGCCTTTGTCCCCTGGCCATGTACTATTTACTGCTTGCTCTGCATCCTCACCGCGGGGCACAGAGACTGCGAGGCCATATGAGACCGTGGCGATGAACATCTCGCCTGACCTACTTACAGCCCGGGCCCTGGGACTTTCTGGAATTCATCCTCTTGGAAACACAACGTATAATTTTGGGGCAGTAGAAATCTGCACTGGATGGGGATGTTGTCCCAGGCTCCGCTGGGCCGGTGACGCCAGAATTGCTGTGACTGCCTCCGAGCCCGCTTGTCACCGCGTATCAACACACAGGCTCCATTATCAACTCAAATTGCCCCTGATGTGCTTCTCATTATATTTCAGGCCTTACTCATCATTATTTCATTTGCGAGACGGGATTTGTTTTCCCTTCCCTTAATTCACATCCAAAAAAAAAAAGAAAAATAAAATAAAATAAAATAAAATCTCATGAAAATGTTGTTGCTCGTTGCAATTGGGAGCGAATCGCAGCTTAATCCAACCTGCCAGGGAAGCCCTGGAAAAACCTCCCCGAAGTCTTCAGGCAGGGACAGGCGGAGGGGGGAGAATAATAAAAAGAGGTGGAATGAGGAGGTGCTGAGGCTCGTTGGAGAGGAGAGGAAGGGAGTGTGGATGCTGACAGGATAGTAATGCAAATCCTCTTTGGAGCATCCAAAAGAATCAACTAAGTGGATTAATGTGAGGACAGAGAAGAAATTACTTCAGTTGTTCCCCTAATTCGATTCAATTTATTTTTTATACGGCATCTTCATACCGAGCATCTCACAGCTGCTTCACCCAGAAGAGAAATAACCCAGGAACACCATTCTAGCAGAAGTGCTCACCAGTACAGGCACCGCAGCAGGGAGGAAGGAATATGAGCGCTGGCCTCGAGGATTTGATTTTCCAAATCATCAGGAAATCACATGCCTTCTTTTTTTTATTTTCCACTTTCAATATTACTAATTTCCCTAGGCTTTCCTCAAACCATCTCTGTAATACACTGAGGCTGATTCTAATCTCACACTGCTTTTATAGCACTGTAACTCTGATCTCACACTGGTTTTACACTGGTGCAGTTCCACTTATTTCAACCGAGTAAATTCCTGATTTATGTTCATGTAAACGACAGCAGAAATAGGCCCATGGTTTTCCCTGGAGCAATGCCCAGCTCTCGCTGGGGTGAGGAAGAGGAGGATCAGGTCCCTCACCATGCAAATGATGGAGAAGACTGTCATTAAATTACGCCTAGAACCTTTACTTTCAAATATACTTTTGCTTTCTTTTATAAAATGTACTGTGTTGTCAAAGTTACAAATGCATGGGAGGAGATGGGGAGGCCAGGACACATGGCTCTGGTGTTGATGGTGGGTTGCAGTCTCTGTTCCCTTCTACTTTTGGGGGGAAAATCACCTGCACCCCCTCCTCGCTGTGCAGTTTCTTGCCCGCATTTGAGCACAAACCGCTTCTCTCTTCCTGGAGCCCGGTTCTGCCCAGTGCTTTGGATTAAATTGAAATGTGTGTGTCCTGTTTGCTTTAAAATATTGAGATGTAATCCTGGGGAATGAAATCCCATAAGACAGCGGTGTGGCAGGGCAGCCTGCAGCACGGCCTTTCCCCCTCGTTAGTGCACAGAACCCTTGTCAGAGCCAGAGAAGAGAGCGCAAGCAGGTCTCCTCCGCCAAGACCTGCTAACATAACTCTAATTAACTTATTTTTTAAGGCTACACACGAGGGAGCTGATCAATGTTTTGCCTTGCAGTCTGGATTGTTTGGAGCATGTATCGTTTCCCTGATTTATTCCCTGTGATGTGAAGGAATGTAACTTGCATCTTGGTACCCACCTCCAAAGCCACCCTCCACACCAGCAGGCACAGCATCCCCAGTTTAACTCCTCAGCACTTTGTGCAGCCCCTGATCCCTGTTAAACAGCCACCCTTAAAAGCATCTCTCCCACCTGCAGGGCAGTGATGCCGGATTGACAGCAGGTATCGGTGCTGGGTGTGCTCCTGGACCCCCTGCAGATCTCTCCAGGTCAGACCAGGGGTGCCACATCCTGGCTCTCCACCCAGGCAAGTCTCTTCCTCACCTGGCTGTGCTAAAGGAGGAAAAGCAGGGACTGATGTAATAAATGACTGTGTCAGCCACTGATTTATCATAGGTTGTTTTTTTCCCCTCCTGTTTGCTCTTAGAAAAAGTTGGGGCAGAGATAGGGAGAGAGGAAGGCAGGCTGGCGGCCAGGAGGGAGGGGGATCGTTGCTTCTTTGATAGTGGTGGAAGGATGCTGGTTTTGCTCAGATGTGGGTCTGGTTTTGTTGGACAAGGGTTCCTCGGCTCCCACTGACTTCTGTACTGTGCTTTAAGGAGCCTTTTGCTGCACTGCAAAGCCACCAGACCTTATAGAGGCGTGTAATGGCCAAACAGCAAATAACTTGGGGTCAGGGGTGTCCCCTGCAGCTCCCCCAGCTTTTATGTGCCCTATCCCAGGTAGATCCTTTCTGGAGCACATGGTGGGTCAAAGATCCATCCTCTCCCTGCTGTGAACTGCTGCGGGGAAGGGAGTGATGCTGCACCCTTCCAGGAGACCCCTGGCTGGGACAGGCTTTGGGGACAGAAGGCCAGTGGAGGGAAGAAGGTCCAGGTGTGCCAACTCCCACATCTGGGTGCCAGAGCCCTGCCTGGCAAGCAGAAATCACTGTAGTTGTATGGGTTTTATAGGACTGTGCTGATTTATGCTTCTCGAGGACCTTTGCCATTACAGAGGAGGGACCAGCTTTGCCCAGCCTGGATAAAGGCCTCACCTTCACTCCCAGTATAGCACCAGTTTCTCCTCTGAGCCGCTCTCCTGCTGCTCCTTGCCCTCCTGCTCTGTACAGTGAGAGAAAGCACCAGCTCACNCCCTCCGAGACAGCCCTGGGAGGATGAGATGCCACAACCTGACATCAGCAGAATAAAATATGGTCCTGGCAGTAATCCGATAGAACTGGATGGTAATTTGGGGTGGGGGAGGAGAGGAGGGAGGCATTGAGAGAAGGAGGCATTGAAAGTACACTTCCTTTCAGTGCATTGCTGGGAAGACCATTAGGAAAACCACTAGATTATTTTTCACATTCTTCAGTGCAAAACTACTGCATTTTATGAGCACTATCAATAACAGCTATCATATTACTAATGCTACAGTTGCCACATATATAATATTTAAATCACATTTGCGGCTGACAGAGACCTATGGATATTCTCGATCCCAACAGGCTATTACAGTTCATATCATGTCTGTCATATAAATATTATGAATCATTTCCCACTATCTTTATGGGGGCTACATTGACATCGTCAAAAAGGCTCTGGGTACTGCCGGATACTGCATATTTATATACACCTTATGTATATGTATGTGAATGGAGGGAGATTTATACAACAATCATCAGTAATAAATGCCTATGATAAAGCATATTATCTTCACACTTCATTTGCAAAGTGTTTTGTATGCAGGGCCTGGGAGAAGGCTAGCAGAGGAGGCTCCGTGGAGTGACTGGGTTGTATCCTCAGGCTCTGGTGTAAATCAGGTGGCTTCCCAGCAGCAGTTGAGGCACAAAGTCCTTGCAGCAGAGTAGGATGAGCTTCAGCTGGTGCCCGGGCTCTAACTGGGTCAGTGGGCTGCTGGCTTGCATCAGGTGAGGATTTGGCTGGTGTCCCATTTGCTGGATGGGTGATGCTCCATGTGGTCTCCCCAAAGAGCTGTAAATCTCAAAGTTCACCTACTGAGCTTCCTCTTCTATCTGCTACAGCTTTCTTTGCTGGCTTCCTTGGCAGTCAGGCCCTAGTCTGGGTGATGAGATGAAATAAAGAGATCTCCAGGTGTTATACAAGGCAGAGCTAGACTTTCCATTTACAGAGGGTTCTTGCAAAGCAGTTAATTAAACCACTGTCCCTGCAAACCAGGTGAGACATGTTAAACCCAATCTTCCAGCAAAGCACAAGAGAGGAAGAAACCTCCCCTGGGATTATTCAGGATCTAGATGAGCTCAGGTGCCCTGAGACCTCTCCCCCAAACCTGTTTGAACTTCTTGTACACTTTATTAAGGCTTGCTCCATGGGCAGAGACAGACAAGAACAAATGCAATGTTGTAGCTTGGAAGTTAGGAGGTCTCTAATAAGCATTTAATGTCCAGTTCTGAAGCAGCTGAAAGCACAGCCCAGTACTTTTGACTGGGCAATGCATTGTTTTATCTGAGCAGCCTCCAAAAGAGGGGAGAATGCAGCGTCTCTGCCGATCCTTGGCGTGGGAATGTGGCTCTCCAGCTCCAGCAGATCAAATAAATCATGTGCATTTCACTTCATAAACAAACATCATCAGCCTGTTAAATGCTGCTGGGAAAAAAACAAAAACCCAAGCAGTTTGAATCTCCAGCACTGAGAGAAATGCCTGGTCTTTTAGAGCTTTTGCTGGTTTGCCTGTGTAATGCCTCTCCGAGGGGTGGGGAGCCACCCTTGCAGCCATTTGGGTTTGCAGCAATGGTTTGGATGTGTCTGACAAGCAGAGAGGTCCTGCCAAGGCTCTGCTGACTTGTGTGCTCGGGGGACTACCTCTGCTTTCAGACTCCAGAGCCTCTGACCTGTCCCCCAAAGTCCTGCCATGTCTCTTAGATGCAATCTCCTGGCTGATACTGGGAAGAAAAGCACCACGTGAGGACAAGTGGTAGGTCCTGTCCTGAAGACCTACAGTCCAGATACCCCAGGCAGAAAGTTCCACAGTGAGTGGACATTTCAGCAGCCTCTAAGTCTCCTGGGGGAGGTGAATAACGTAGATTCTGGTCCTACGGCATCCACAGGGTTCAGGGTCCTGGAACCTGCAGTGACTTTGGGGGGAGCAGGTCGATGGAGTTGAGGACAAGGCTGGTCAAGTCCCATGAAGTGTGTGTGAGTGGGAGGTGTCTTCTTCCATCTGCATTTGGTTCTCAGCTCGCATGCAACCCAATTACCCGTCACACAGAGCCTTCTCGGGGAGGGATTCTGTGGCCACAAGCCCCGGGCCAGTGGCTACTACCACCACATCAGGGTAGCTCTTGTCACTCCTTACAGCCTTACCCCTTGCTGTGCCTGGGGAGATGGAGCCCAGACATGGCCCGTGAGCATCTCCTGTTCTTTCTCACTCAGACTTTGTATTTATTCTTTCTTTAATCTGTAATAAAATGCAGCTAGAGAGGGAAAGAGATGTGGGGTTGGGTTTTTTTGTGAACTGTGGAGGAGGGCATGAAAGAGTAGGAGAAGCACAGCAGGTTTTGCTTTTGTCCCATCAGATAGTTCTGGGTTATGGACAAGATAAGCTGGAATCGCTTAGAAAAAAAAACCACAAAACCTCTGATTACCAAATCCCCTCACTGGGCCCAGGTGCCCAGTTCTGAACATGGTCTCAGGTCTCAGCTCCCCCCCCCCAGAACAACTCAGTGCCCACCTCCTGCTGCTGCCCACATGCACCTAGGTCCCTTTGCCCCAAATATTTTGAGCCCACGTGGAGGCAGCAGTGGGGGGGATGGAGGGAGAAGCCTTTGCCAACCCACTCCATTCGGTGGGTGAACATAGCATCTATCTCTCTCTTTGTCAGATTTGGCCAGAACTGAGCGATGAGCTTGAAAGCTGCTGAAATAAGGGCAGGCAGACCCCCCAAATCATCCCATCCCATCAGCCTGGCTCCCATAGGATCCCAGGCTAAAGGGTATTTGCATCCCCCCAGGGGCAGAGGGAACAAGAGCCTCTCAGAGTCTCGCTAGACAGCTCTCCTAGACGGCACAGGACCTTCAAGTGTCCCTACATCGAGCAGATGTACAAGCCAATGACCTGCAGAAATGGTCTGAACTTGTCCCCCCCCCCGTCACCCTCCATGATGATTGAAGTCCTCAGCTAGGAAGCACAAAGCTGAAGTTGAGCACAGCATTAGGCAGCCTGGTAGAGCTTATTAAATTAATAGTGCATTAAAGAATTGAGGGGAGGTGAGAAGGGGTTGGGGGCACAGGGTGGGGGGCGGGACTGAGAAGGTTTGTAACATCACAGAAATATCCCTACTACCTTCTGGCATCTTCAAGAGACTGGAAATGTGGGACTGCATCCAGCTGTCTTCTCTGGGGCAAAATTCCTTTGGCTTCTGTGGGAGGTTTTACCCAAATAAGGACTGCAGGATCAGACCTGTTATTGTCACTGCAATTAACATTTAGATCCACATCTAACACGAACTGTTACAGGCTGGTTAGGGAGAAATTTAATTTGCTCTAAACAGCTTGATGGGAGAGGAGCGTGAAATGTTCTAGCTATGGTAATTTCTTGTGTTTGAATCTACAAAGGTGGATTTTCAGCCACGGTTCTAATCACCCCCATATCTGCTGCAGCCATTGACCTAAGTGTGCACCGGGGTCCTGAGGTTTGGGGACAGTTCCCCCCAGTGCTCAGTGGTGGGGTAAAGTCATTTACACTGACGTGTGGGCTATGGGCTACCATGGACATGCTCAAAGCCATGAAGGCCCAGACTCACCTCGGGCTCTTCCAGTGCTGTGACTAGAGTGGGATTTGTGTGGTTCAGGTGAGAAGCTGGGTCTGCCCCAGCCGGGCATGGGGGAGCGTTGCCCCCCAAGATGTGTTTTCCCTTCTCAGACACCACGATGAGCTTTATTTTGTGCATCAGGAAACCGATTTCTGCCTTTTTTTTGCTCCTGGGTTCTTTATGCAGGTGCCCATGAGATCTATGGTTTTTGCTCCACTGACCCACTCTTAGAGGCTTTGGACACGTTTTTCCTGACAACCCCCAACTTTATTTTATATCCTTATGTATTTCTTTTTTTCCCTTTTCTCCCGGGAGTTAATGCAACTCAACCATAAAGACTGACTTGGAGATGAAACTTGGCATTTAAGGTCCCAGCCCGGGAGCAAATGAAGTTACCAGTTATAAACACACACCAAAATCTGTTTGGACACGCTGAAATTACAGGAGCTGAGGATAAAAAGGATCCAAGATGTTTTATTTTGTTTTAACTTCTGCAGCTCCGTGTGAGTGTCAATTTCTAGCCTCTTCCCCGACTCAAGATGCGTCCCCTTGCTGTTTTGGAGTTGGTTTATTGGTGGGTTTTTTGGTTATAATTAAAACTTCAATGCTCTTGTTCTGCTGGGGAAGAGGTGGGGGCTCCTGAGCTGGTCTGCACCAGGCTCCTGTGGGGTCTCCAGCTGTAAGCCCCTAATTTAACCCCCCACGTGTGGGTCTGCCCAGAAGGAAAGGCAGGGTCTGTCCCTGGCAGACAGGCAGAGAAGAGCAGATGAGAGTTTTTAAGTAGGAGAAATCGAGTCTTAGGGCCTTTCCAGGGCCTCTCCTGCGTGGCTTTGGATACTGCAGTGACAGGTATGAGATAGACCGATAAGTGCACGCAGGTGATAGACAGAGATATGGCAATGAAAGATAGATAAGAGGCTTTGTTTTTATAGGAGGAGGTGCTCGATAGCTAATATTTATGACATAAGAAGCTTTGCCAATTAAAGAATAAATCATGGCAGATAAGAGGCTCGGAAGCGCTGCACGGCTGGCTCTGCCACACAGCGAGGTGAGGGCTGGCGGCGGCAGCGCACCCCTGTGTGTGCCACAAAGAGGGATCATGGAGGAAGAGGCCTCTGGAGTCATCTAGTCTGACCTCCCCGCAGTCAGCAGGGACACCTCTGACTAGACCAGGGTGCCCAGGGCCTTGTCGAGCCTCACCTTCAACATCTCCAGTGGTCCACCACCCTCAGAGTCAAGAACTTATTCCTAATCCTTTGATGCAACCCAGGATGTGATTGGCCTTCTGGGATGGCAATGGGCGCCCTGGTTCTCCTACCTAACCCTAGATATCCCCATCCCAACCCTTCTTGCTGCGGGACAGAGCTGGCCTCTGGGTTGGGAGTTACCCATGCCAGCATAAACCCCCAGCAGTCCTCCTGGGTGGCATTTCAGGTCCCCCTGTGACCCTGTCACTCCCCACCGCAGGTGAGCAGCGGCAGCCGTGGGCTGAACCTGTTTGTAATGTGCCTTTACGGCCATCCGGAGCCAGGGATGTGCTCCGTGCATCCCAGAGTCGCTTTGGTCCATCAAGTCACTAACACGCACTCCGACACGGCTGAGTCTCACTGATGAGCTGGGGGAGGGAGGAAGGAAGGGGGGGAGGAAAGGGAGGGGGGACCGGGAGAAGAGGACGGGATGCCGCCAGCGGTGGTACCCGCAGCGCCGAGGCGGTGGGGGGGCTTTGCAGGCGAAGGGCGCACGCACAGGGAGTTATTTGTGGCTCTTCTTTATTGGGGGGGGGGAAAGAACCCCC
>VZTM01003320.1:637307-757818 GCA_013400555.1 Jacana jacana | reverse complement strand
TTTCTTTCTCGGTTTCTATTATTATTATTATTATTATTATTATTATTAATTTTTATTTCCTTTCTTCCCTTTTCTCTCTCCCCACCGGCAACTGGGGCGCTCAGCCGGGCAGGGGGAGGTGGTCACCCGTGGGGACCCCCATCCTGCACCCTCACTGGCCCCTCCGCTTGCATCTTCCCTCTCTGGCAGTTCTCATGAGCCCACACGCTTGGGACCCTCTTGCTTTTTTCTTTTGGGGTGTGTTTCTTTATTCTTTCCCCTCTTTTTTTTTTTATTGTTTTTGTGAGGGTTTTTTTTGTGTTGTTTTTTTGTTGTTGTTGCTGTTGTTGCATTTTAAAACCTTTTTCCAGCGGGAGTTTGCCATCGTGTCGGTGGCTGAGTCAAGTCCTGGCTTGTAAGGGCGAATGCCTCCTCGCGTCTGGGTTTCAGGAGAAGTGATATTGCAGAGCTCAGTGTTCAGGGTGGGGGGGAAGAGAAAGTTTTAGCGAAGTAGCCCGGCGCCAAGTCCGGGCGAGGGGGAAGAGGGTCGAATCCTGCCCTCTCTGCTCAGCACAGCGGCCCGTGGCTCTCCCAGCCGGCGGGTGAGCCAGCCCCGTGGCCAGTGAGAACCATCCACTCTGGCTTCCCTGGGCTTTAAATCTGTGCTCGACCTCTGCCGGCCCGTGGTGGCGTGTTTCGTTTCTTTCTTTCCCTTTTTAGTTTGTTTTTGTGGAAGAATTTTAGTTGTTCCTTGCTAAGAGCGTGATAAATATAAACACGGTGACGAGGCGGTCCCCAGCCAGCCCAGTCCCTCAGGAGGGTTTCCAGGGCTGCTGTGGTCTGGGGGCTTTGGCAGGGAGAGCCTGACCCCCCAGGCTGGCAGGGTTTCAGCTGGCATCTCTTTTTTTCCCCCCCAAAATCAGGGGTTTACAGTGCCCCTCCTTGATTCGGCTGCGAGGTGGGAAACGCTGCGGGGTTGACTTGCCCGGGGGTCGCTGCTGCGGGGGGCTAAAAGCATCTCACCTGCAGTGGTGTGTGTCTGTCTGTCTCCCCCCCCCCTCCTTCCTCCCTCCCTGGGGAGCAGGTCCCGCTGCCAAAGTCAAAGCCTCTGCTTTTGGGTGGCTGGAATTCCGGCGGCGGGGATCAAACACACCCCACCGAAGCAGAAAGCGGTTTAATCTTCGGGGCGGCCGTTGGGAGATTGACGTTTCCTTTGATGCTCTCGGGCAAGACGGTCCAAACCCCCGCCGGTACGGGCAGGATCAGGCCCTTGCCCATGGACTTGAGTTTGCTTTCGGACCCGCGCTCCCCTGCTTACGCCGTAGATGCTAAATAAAAGGTGGTGTTATTACTCGTGTTGACTTTGATGGGGGAGGAGAGGAGGCGGGGAGGGGGGACACACATGCGTGTGTCACCTTGCTGCTGGCTCGGGGAAGGGTTTTCATGCTGGTGCAAATGAAAAACAACTGATTTATCTGCTCATTTATAAATCTCTGTGTGTGTGTATGTGTGTGTGTGTGCACGGCGGGGAGAGGCTGGGTCTGTGCAGGAACATCCAGAGGACCAGTGGCCACCCCAGGACAGCGGTGCTGGGTTGGGGGGGGATGTGGGGGTTCTAATTCCTGCCTGCAGGAGCTGTTGGGGGTGCGTGGTCGGGGTTGGTGTCTGCTGTGGAGGTGACTCCTAAACTTTATCTACTGGTCCTTGGTCACCGATGGCTGGAAGGGTCAGCTTGGGTTGTAAGGGTGGTGGGTTCTGCAGGTTTTGGAGGGGGAGATGTTGGGCCTGGAAGTGTGTGAGCAGTTTGTAAGAGCCAGGGGGAGCAGAGACCTTCCAAGTGAAACCAGAGTGGAGCTGGTAGGACCACGGTGCCTTCGTGGTTTTTGGAGGTGGGATAGTCCAAACCCCTCTGTGCCATGGTGTTTCACCAACACCATCCCGTGTCATGGCTGGGACCTGACATTTGCAAGCTGAGGTGGATGGAGAAAAAGTAAAAGCCCATCTTGCAGAGTTTGTTTCCCTGCACACCAGTATAGGCCAGAGCTGGAGAGCAGGAGCAACTGGGGGCTAAAATCAGGCTCCATTACTGTGTGGCCCCATCAGAATCTCAGCTCAGTTTGGCCTAAAAAGGATAACCCGCTGGAGGTTCCTGGCCAAGTCCTGCCTGTGGTGAGACTCAGATAACTCTGCTGATGTCATGGGTGGAAGCGTGGCCAGCACTGGGCACTTTTAATAGTAGTATCTCAATTTTCCTGCTGGTCTCGGGAGCTGCTGGCAGATGCCAGGCAGAGGCTTCCCATGAGGACAGCACGTCCCTGAGCATCTCCCGAGCTGGATGCCCATAGCCCTGCGGCTCTGTTTGCTATCCCGGTGCCAGGACAACCTGCAGCCTGATCCCGGGGTCTGTGGGCAGCGGGGCTGCCTGTCCCCTNTTTTTTCTTTTGGGGTGTGTTTCTTTATTCTTTCCCCTCTTTTTTTTTTTATTGTTTTTGTGAGGGTTTTTTTTGTGTTGTTTTTTTGTTGTTGTTGCTGTTGTTGCATTTTAAAACCTTTTTCCAGCGGGAGTTTGCCATCGTGTCGGTGGCTGAGTCAAGTCCTGGCTTGTAAGGGCGAATGCCTCCTCGCGTCTGGGTTTCAGGAGAAGTGATATTGCAGAGCTCAGTGTTCAGGGTGGGGGGGAAGAGAAAGTTTTAGCGAAGTAGCCCGGCGCCAAGTCCGGGCGAGGGGGAAGAGGGTCGAATCCTGCCCTCTCTGCTCAGCACAGCGGCCCGTGGCTCTCCCAGCCGGCGGGTGAGCCAGCCCCGTGGCCAGTGAGAACCATCCACTCTGGCTTCCCTGGGCTTTAAATCTGTGCTCGACCTCTGCCGGCCCGTGGTGGCGTGTTTCGTTTCTTTCTTTCCCTTTTTAGTTTGTTTTTGTGGAAGAATTTTAGTTGTTCCTTGCTAAGAGCGTGATAAATATAAACACGGTGACGAGGCGGTCCCCAGCCAGCCCAGTCCCTCAGGAGGGTTTCCAGGGCTGCTGTGGTCTGGGGGCTTTGGCAGGGAGAGCCTGACCCCCCAGGCTGGCAGGGTTTCAGCTGGCATCTCTTTTTTTCCCCCCCAAAATCAGGGGTTTACAGTGCCCCTCCTTGATTCGGCTGCGAGGTGGGAAACGCTGCGGGGTTGACTTGCCCGGGGGTCGCTGCTGCGGGGGGCTAAAAGCATCTCACCTGCAGTGGTGTGTGTCTGTCTGTCTCCCCCCCCCCTCCTTCCTCCCTCCCTGGGGAGCAGGTCCCGCTGCCAAAGTCAAAGCCTCTGCTTTTGGGTGGCTGGAATTCCGGCGGCGGGGATCAAACACACCCCACCGAAGCAGAAAGCGGTTTAATCTTCGGGGCGGCCGTTGGGAGATTGACGTTTCCTTTGATGCTCTCGGGCAAGACGGTCCAAACCCCCGCCGGTACGGGCAGGATCAGGCCCTTGCCCATGGACTTGAGTTTGCTTTCGGACCCGCGCTCCCCTGCTTACGCCGTAGATGCTAAATAAAAGGTGGTGTTATTACTCGTGTTGACTTTGATGGGGGAGGAGAGGAGGCGGGGAGGGGGGACACACATGCGTGTGTCACCTTGCTGCTGGCTCGGGGAAGGGTTTTCATGCTGGTGCAAATGAAAAACAACTGATTTATCTGCTCATTTATAAATCTCTGTGTGTGTGTATGTGTGTGTGTGTGCACGGCGGGGAGAGGCTGGGTCTGTGCAGGAACATCCAGAGGACCAGTGGCCACCCCAGGACAGCGGTGCTGGGTTGGGGGGGGATGTGGGGGTTCTAATTCCTGCCTGCAGGAGCTGTTGGGGGTGCGTGGTCGGGGTTGGTGTCTGCTGTGGAGGTGACTCCTAAACTTTATCTACTGGTCCTTGGTCACCGATGGCTGGAAGGGTCAGCTTGGGTTGTAAGGGTGGTGGGTTCTGCAGGTTTTGGAGGGGGAGATGTTGGGCCTGGAAGTGTGTGAGCAGTTTGTAAGAGCCAGGGGGAGCAGAGACCTTCCAAGTGAAACCAGAGTGGAGCTGGTAGGACCACGGTGCCTTCGTGGTTTTTGGAGGTGGGATAGTCCAAACCCCTCTGTGCCATGGTGTTTCACCAACACCATCCCGTGTCATGGCTGGGACCTGACATTTGCAAGCTGAGGTGGATGGAGAAAAAGTAAAAGCCCATCTTGCAGAGTTTGTTTCCCTGCACACCAGTATAGGCCAGAGCTGGAGAGCAGGAGCAACTGGGGGCTAAAATCAGGCTCCATTACTGTGTGGCCCCATCAGAATCTCAGCTCAGTTTGGCCTAAAAAGGATAACCCGCTGGAGGTTCCTGGCCAAGTCCTGCCTGTGGTGAGACTCAGATAACTCTGCTGATGTCATGGGTGGAAGCGTGGCCAGCACTGGGCACTTTTAATAGTAGTATCTCAATTTTCCTGCTGGTCTCGGGAGCTGCTGGCAGATGCCAGGCAGAGGCTTCCCATGAGGACAGCACGTCCCTGAGCATCTCCCGAGCTGGATGCCCATAGCCCTGCGGCTCTGTTTGCTATCCCGGTGCCAGGACAACCTGCAGCCTGATCCCGGGGTCTGTGGGCAGCGGGGCTGCCTGTCCCCTGCCTGCCTGCCTCCCTGGTGGGGGTACCACCACAGCCCTGGGGGAGGCTCATGGATACCTTAGGGTCCATCAGATGCAGCCTCAGCAGCTCTCTGGCACTACATTTTCTCCCTGTACTAGGTTTTGGATGATGGAGGATGTCTTGCTTTTTTATCTCTTCGAGGGGTTGTGCTGTGTCGAGTCTCCAGGAGGAGGAAAATCAAGAAAAAAGCTATCATGAGAGATCTTGGGGGGCTGGAGGGATCCACATCTCCATCCTGGTGAGGCTGGGCTTTGCATAGGGCCAGGTTGGGGACTGGTGTGCAAACCAAGGAACTTGGTTCTTCCAGTAGCTGCTCTGACCGTTGCGATCCTTTTGTTGCTTCATTTTCTTCTTTGCCCGTTCCACTCCCCATTCCTGGGGGGAATGTTGACCTTGGGGAGCCTTTCCTCGAGGCTCAGCCTCACAGAGGGAAGAAACAGTTAATGGGTGTCGGAGGCCGGTGCTTCCCTCCCGGAGGTCAGTTCACCGGGTTGCAACCTCGGCAAGTCCGTCTTCCCCCCTGGGTGGCTGTGCCAGGGGCGGCTGCAGCTGCTCAGGATGTGGGGTGAGAACTGGCCGTGCACGGGAACTCCTCTGAGANACCTTCCTTTGGGGGGAGCAACCCGGGGCGTGGGGGCTGCTTGGGGTGGAAGAGAGCATGGGAGTGTGAGCCTCCATGAGACATCTTCATCCCACGTCCCCCTGGCCTTGCCGTGGGGTGTGTGGATGAGCCTGGATGCCCTGCAGAACCCAGGGTGGACCGGTGGGAGGCCCCGTCTGGGTCGAGACCTCAGCCCAATCCTCCATCCCCCTTCTTTTAGCTTCAGAAATTTACAGCCAGCGGGGGAACCCGCAGGGAGGAGGAGACTCGAAAGGCAAGGAAAGTGTCACGGCGTGTCCGAGCATCCCTGTGGGGAAGGAAAGGAGGGGAATCCTCTGCCCCATATCTGGGAGGTGCTGGCTGGCTCTGTGGGGCTGCCGGTGCCGCAGCACATCGGAGCCTCGGAGCAGCAAGAAATAAAGCATAGTTGCACCCCGGTCCTTCTTGCTGAAGCGTGGTGTAGGGCTCGACCTCTCCCAGTTGACATATGCAAAACAAGCTGGGAAGGAATTTTTGCCTTTTTTTCAGAACCTGGGCTGTGACAGTTAAATAAACCCTCCGAGGGTCCCTGACTTTACTCCGCGTCGTCCCGCTGTGTTGGAGGGAACGTTTGTGTTTCTCGTATTTAGGGCATTTTATTTATTTAAAGGAGAGCGGGGGAGAAAGCCACAGAATTTTAGTTATTCACTGCAAATATTATTATTGGCACTTCTCTCCTGTCGGAAAAACAAATAAATAAATAAATAGAAAATCAAGGGGGGGAATCAAAACATTTCACTGGAAAATACACCCTGGCTTCATCCCACCCACATCTCGAAGGGGAAAATAGATATTTATTAAGAAAGAGGTTAAAAACCTCTTTGCTGGAGTATTGTTTTCTGGGAGCAGGGGTGGATTCCCGTGCACTGGAGCCCTGTCACCCGGCTGGGTTTCTTACTGTATTTATGTATTTCAGGATGGTTAAGAGAACAAACAGCAGAGCTGTGGGCGCCACGGGGCAAGGGCTTGGGTGTTGGGATGCTCTTTGGTCCTGCCTCTTGCAGAGGGTGCTTGTTTCTATGAGCATCCCAGTGCTTTTCGGGGGTGTGTGTGTGAGTGGGGTGTTCTCCCCATGCTGAGCGGGGATGTCCTTGTCCCCTGGGCAGGCTTCTCTCCTCTGAGCTGGGCTGCCGGTGGCAACCAAAGCCGGGGACACCTCAAATCGCTGTTGGGGATTGCAGGGACCTTTCCTGGGATCTTGGTAACCTAATTGGGCTCTAATTAATCCTCTTCTCTAGCTCCAATCCCCGGTGTGTCTCCCCATTGCCACCTCCTTTCATGGGGGAAGGAACTGGGTCTCTCCTCCCTCCGGCCCACGGTGGGAAGGGATGCTGGGGAGAGGGATGGGGAGAAGGGATGCTGGGCAGGGGGATGGGGAGAAGGGATGCTGGGCAGAGTCAGCACGCTGCTGGTGCAGGAACCAACCTGGTGGTTCCATAATTGCTTCCAAAAAGGCCCAGGTGGGCTCTCAAAGTCAGTATTGCTACAAAGCAATAGGGGAGGCAGCCTGGGTGGTTTTATTTTAATTGATTTTGTCAGGAGTTGCTGTATTTTATTACATTTAAAGACTAGACTCTGGAATAACTTTGAACGTTTGACACACACACAAAAAGCAGCTTTCTGACATTTTCCTCTTTGCCTGTCTTTTATTTCATTTCTCCCCTCTCCTCCTCCTCCTCCTCAAAGGAAAGTGTGTGCCTGGAGGGAGGACAGAGGAGGAGGGAGGAGTGGTTGTGTCTCTCCAAAGGCTGCTCCAACATCAAGGCAGCGTGAAGCAGACGAAATAATATTGCAAATAAGGATTTAAAAAACCCTGCAGAAGGATCCCCACACATGCCAGCCGGCTCAAACTGCTAGAAGATTTTCAGACAGAAGCAATTTAGCCTGGGAAAATGCTCTATTGTTGAAATGGAAACTGGCTGTGAGAACTTGCCTTTTCTGACAACGCTTTGCTTAGGAAAAAAAAAAAGCAGAGCAAAGCAAAGTCAGGGAAACAACCTGAGTTTTTATTTAGAGAGGGCAGGGGATTTCAAAATGGAGGGTGTTTTCTGAGATAAACAGGGAACAATTCCCTTGGAAGAAAGGGAAGGAAGGGTTCAAATTAAGCCCAAACGCAGCTCCCCTCCTTTGAAATTTTGTTTAACGTGGAGTTAAAAGATAATCCTGTGCAAACAGACCACTCGTAAGCATNCTTCCCCTCTTTTATTGTGATCTACAATAAAAGTTTCAAGGTTACACCTTGGGACTGTAATGCTGGTTGCAGCCTTGTTACTGCCAGCTCCTGCCTCTGCCCTTCAGGAGGGGACGGATCCGGCCCCGAAAACCCTTGGTTTTGCCCCAGTGAGGTAGATCCAGGGTGGGAAACGGAGGCAGGTGGATGCGTCTGAGCGGCGGCAGCGAAGCTGGGAACGGGGCCTGGAGCCAGGGCGTGGGGTTGGTTGTGAAACCTCGGCTGGGACGTTGCCTTCCAACCCCACCGAGCAGATCCATCAGGGATTGGAGCTTCCTGGGGGTCCCCAGGGGCTTTTGAGTGTCCCAGCTCCTGGTAGCCAAAAGAAAAAAAAAAAACCAAACCCCAACCACCAAGCCCAGGCTGCTTGTTGGCCTGGGAGCAAAGAAAAGCTCTCAGATGGGGTTTGTGTGCAATCCAGGTGCTCCCAAAGCAGGCAGCAAGGGAGAAACACCCCAAATACTTGTTTTATTAAGCATCAGGAGCAGGGCTCCCATCCCCATTCTGCTCTCCTGGAAGGTGGTTCCTTGCTTCTGGTGGAAGGCATTGCTCCTTTCAGACCCTGGGGAGTTTCGGGGTGGTTGGTTTGGGTTTTTTTAAGGTCAATCTCTTGGTTTCGGTGGCCTTGAGTGGAGGTTGGTGGTGTATTTGGGGTTGTCTCAGGCGTAACCCTTTCCCTGGATTGCATCGGCTGCGTGATCACCGCGGAGCGGGGAGATAAAAGGTGCAATGCTGGTATTTGCCACCAAGAAAACGGGTAATGGCCTTCCCAGCTGGTTGTTCCTTTTCACAGGCTCCTCTTTAGTGGAGTTTTGGCTTTCTTGGGCTTTTACAGACTTTAACAAAAAAAAAAACTTAAAAAAATAAAGGGGGGGGGGGGGGGGGAGGGAGCCCAGAGCTCCTCAGGGTTTGCAGCCCCACCGCTGGTGGAGCAGATCCTTTGTGCCGGGGCTGCCAGGAGCGGATTAGGGAGGGATGCCCCGTCTCGTTTCAGCTGGCTGTGCTGTGCTGAGCACGAAGGCAGAAACATTTGATTATTGTTTTTCCATTTTTGGCAGATGAGTAAGTGCTGGAAAGGGGGATTTTTTTTTTCCTTTTTCCTTTTTTCTTTTCTTTTGTTTTGTTTTTTTGGCTGTGAACTCTGTGGGCTGCTGCGAGACAATCTTGTTGTGGGCAGCGCGTCTCCTACGTGCCCATTACGGAGCCGCAATGAGTGAGGCAAGGGCAGGGGTGAAGCAAGAGTGGAAGGAGAAGCACGGGAGAGGGGGGATGCGCTCCCAGCTGAGATCCACCTGGAGATACGGAGGTGACGAGGTGGGGAGACAGGACTGGCGCGGAGGAGGCTTGGTGCCAGCGGGTGAGATGGTGAGCGATGGCAGAGGCACGAAGGGCATCAGGGAGAGGCGGCATTACATCGAGTCGGGAAAGCTGTTTTGGCTGCCCCTGGTGGGGTGAGGGGGCAGGGATGGGTGAGAGAATCTGGCCAGCACCGTGGTTTCCCTAGGGAGCAGTGGCTTCTCCCGGGGAACCCATGTGCCAGTGCTGGCTCTTGCCAAAAGAATCAGGGAATTGTCAGAGTTGGAAGGGACCTCTTGAGACCATCCAGTCCGACTCCCCGGCCAGAGCAGGGCTGCCCAGAGCTCATCACTCGGGGCTGCATCCAGGTGGGGCTTGAAGGTCTCCAGAGAAGGGGACTCCACACCCTCCCTGGGCAGCCTCTGCCAGGACTCTGCCACCCTCACCCCAAAGAAGTTTCTCCACATATTCAAATGGTACTTCCCATGTTCCAGCTTGTGCCCATTGCCCCTCGTCCTGTCACTGGGAACCACTGAAAAGAGTCCATCTCCATCTTCCTTCCACCCACCCCTCAGATACTTGTGAGCATTAATAAGGTCTCCCCTCAGCCTTCTCTTCTCTGGGCTAAAGAGTCCCAGCTCTCTCAGCCTTTCCTCATCAGGGAGATGCTCTGAACCCTTAATCACCTTTGTTGCCCCCAGACTCTCTCCAGTAGTTCCCTGTTTCTCCTGAACTGGGGAGCCCAGAACTGGATGCGGTATTCCAGTTGTGGTCTCACCAGAGCAGAGCAGAGAGGGAGAATGACCTCCCTCAAATTACTGGTCACACACTTCCCTATGCAGCCCAGGAGAAACCTTTCCCCACTGGCCATCCTTGCTAGACCATGCTGGACAAACCCCTTCTGCTCCTCTTTTTGTTGTCCTGTTTTTGTCAGATGAGTGACCTTATCAGGCCGGAGGAGCCGTGGGCTCTGCCCTACGTGGAGGAGCTGTGGCCACTAAGGCCAGTGAGCAGGACCCGGCTGGCAGCAGATAAGGGCATATCGGTGGCCAGTTGTGCCAGAGATGCTCGCCCGTGCCGAGCTGGGGAGATGTGTGACCCTGTGTTGCTTTGCATCAGCGTTGGGGCTGCTTCTGTACCCCCCTCCCCAGCACCCTACTGCTGCCCTGCCCCACACCAAGGGGGTGTGGGGAGAAGCTTTAGCAGGGAGCCAGGGATGTGGGGTAAGAACAAGCCAGGGGGTCCCTCCGAGGGACCAGGCAACTTCAGCAAGTTGGAAAGGGCCATCTGGGAGCTCTGCACCTGCCTGGCCAGCTTTCCCTTTCGACCTGTGCTTGTTCCGAGTGTGACTTTCAATAAGAAAAAAACCCAAACAAACAAACAAAAACCCCCAAAACCCCCAAACCCGGCGTGATTCACGGCACTCCTGCCCTCCAGCCTGCTGGGCTCCGTCTCTCTGCATTCGCTTAGCGTGAGAGAGCAAATTGCCCTCCAGTTCATCCTCCTCCTCCTCCCTAACAGGGAGCCGCTGCTTGCTGGNCCCCCCCCCCGCCTCTCCCCGTGCACTCCTTGAATTATAATACATCAGAGATGGTGGCTTAGCATTTTAATTTAATTTTCTTTCTCTCTCTCTCTCTCTCTTTCCCTCTCTTTTATTTATTTAGTTATTTATTTATTAAGAAAACCCATTTGAAGGCAAGCTCCCCAACGCCGGGGTGGCGAGGGAGGGAGGTTGCAGCTTCCCCGCTCCATCCCGGCGCAGACCCCGTGTGCGTGTGGCTCACAGACAGTGAAATTGCACCCTAGAGTTATAAAGCAATTGTCTAGCTCAGCAGCAGAATGAGCATGAAATGGTGCAGAAAGCAACTAAATAAAATTGGGTAAGGCAGATGCATGAAAATAATGACATCTCTATACCGGCGTCGGGCGCGCTCGCTCTTGCTCGTGCACGAGGATCAACTTTTGTAACAGACTTTGTGTGTTCATTTTCCCAGGAAGCTCTTTGGAAAGGGAGGTGTGTGTTTGGTGTGCTGTCACCCCACCTCCATGTGATGTTTCTGGGGCCCTGGTGCTGTGCCTCCTTGCCCCTCTCCTCCTCCATCCCTTGCCCCGTCCCTCTTTCCCCTTTCTGTGTTTTCAGAGCAGGGTTTTTATGATCAAACGCCAAAACGATAACCTTTGTGACTTCATTTCCCTTCGTCTGTGGCAGTCGTGTCGGGCCAGGGGACTGCACGAGCGGGTGGCTCTCGGGGGTGACCTGCCATGTCTCATCCATGTGGAACAAAGAGATGCTTTCCTGGCTTGCTCTCACTTGGGAATTTTCTCTTTTTTTCCTCCCTGGATGGTGGCAGCTGTTAAGGATGGAACTGGGTGGGATTTAGGACATGAGAGTAGGGATGGAAAACATGGGATGCATGTGTGTCCCCTCACATCCCTCCTTCCTGGGGGTGGCTGGTGGCACCAGGGCAACCCCCTCTCATCCCTTTATTTATGCAAATGTGCAGGTTGAAAATGCCCCACATTGGGGGCCTGAAGAATGGAATGGGGAGTGGGTGGCAGCAGTTGGGCTCCCCGAGCCTTGTTCCTCTTCAGTTCCCCTGTTCAGAGGGCTCAGGGCTGAGCTGGTTGTGGATCCTTTCCCTCTTCCATGGAATCACAGAACTGTCAGAGTTGGAAGGGACCTCTCAAGACCATCCAGTCCAGCTACCCTGCCAGAGCAGGGTTGCCCAGAGCACATCCCTCAGGGCTGCATCCAGACGGGGCTTGAAGGTCTCCAGAGAAGGGGACTCCACACTCTCCTCATTCAAATGGAACTTCCCATCTTCCAGTTTGTGCTCATTGCTGCTCGTCCTGTCACTGGGAACCACTGAACCAGTCTGTCTCCATCCTCCTTCAACTCACCCTTCAAATACTCATTAGCATGAAAAAGGTTTCCCTTCAGCCTTCTCTTCTCTGGGCTAAAGAGTCCCAGCTCTCTCAGCCTTTCCTTGTCAGGGAGATGCTCTGATCACTTCATCATCTTTGTTGCCCTAGGCTGGACTCTCACCAGTAGTTCCCTGTCTTCTGAACTGGGGAGCCCAGAACTGGATTCCAGTTGTGGCCTCACCAGTGCAGAGCAGAGAGGGAGAATGACCTCCCTTGACCTACTAGCCCCACACTCTTCCCTACGCAGCCCAGGATTCCACTGGCCCTCTTGGCAACAGGGGCATGTTGCTGGCTCAAGAAAAGTTTGCTGTCCACCAGGACTCCCAGGTTCTTCTCCTCAGAAGTGTTTTCCATGAGATCCACCCCTAACCTATATTGGTGCCTGGGATTCTTCCTCCCCAGGTGCAGGACCCTACATATGATGGTTAGACTCGATGATCCCAAGGGTTTCTTCCAACCAAAGGATTCTGTGATATAACCTCTTTGGAAAGACAATGCTTTTCTGCAAGGAAAATCCAAAGGAGTCCATCCTTGGTGCTGCTGTGCCAAAGCCTGGGGCTTCACTGCCCGGCACCTTCACAGCAAAACTGCCATCTCAGGTTATTCTTTGCTGGGACATCTCCCCGGGGTCCCAGATTAGCCGCTCTGCTGCTTTGCTGGCTGCCTCCTCGTCGCAGGGGGACCAGTGTGGATCCCATGGGTGGCAGGGAGCAGCCTACAGGTGACACCGACCCCAGCGCTGGGATGCAGGCCTGGTCCCCTCCTCTCCCAGAGAGGGGCAGAGGAGGAGAGGCTTCATGGCGAGTGCGGGGAGTGGAGAGTGGGGAAGTGCCCGCCTGCAAAAAATCAGTGTGAAGGCATAAATCAGGCCAAGAGTGAAAGGTTAAAGAAATCCAGAGGAAGTGGAGTGATGTGCGTGATAGAAAGGGGTTTCCTGTACCCACACAGGCCACCCAGGCTCCCTTCCTGCCTGCGAGAGCTGAAACTTTCTGCACCCCTAAGCGAGTTGTGCTCTGCTGGGTGGGCACCAAGCTGCCAGCAAGTCAATACTTGGTGCTTTGTGAGATGCTCTCCCCAAACCTCTGCAGTGGTATTTATAGGACACAAGCTGTACCACAGCCCTAAATTCCCCGTCCTCTTCCTTTCCCATCCTCCCTGGGCTGGTTTTCTGCAGGTGTGCTGTGCTCCAGCATCAATAGACCAGACACCAGAGGTGGCGGCTCTGAGAAGAGTTAAGGCTCCTGGGACAATTACCTGCAGGCCCCCGGTTTAAACACTTAGGAGGGCTTAGCCCTGATCCCTGCCAGAGATAGCCTGGCCCCAGGCCAGCTGATACCTATTGTTTGCAAATGTCAGAGACTGTCTAAACAGCATTTCAGAGCTGGGGCTGGCTGGGAGCAGGAATCCCAGATGCACTTGGAGGAGGGGATGGTGCTCTCTGATCTGGTGTGCCCTGCTCCTCCTGGGCTTTGCCCTGGTGCTCCGGTGCGGCTCTACCCTGGGGTTTCACCCTTCTCTGGGGGGAGAAATCCAGCAGTTCCCCTATGGCAAGTCGCTCCCTCTTCATGCCTCACCTGTGGGGCAGGTTTAGGCTGTGGAAATCAGAGGCCACAGCAGGGTTTGTTTAGCTCAAGTGCTCGGTTTTCTCATCTTTGTTCTTTTTCCTCCTGAGCTGCCATTGCTGAGGGGTGATCGCTGCCGCTGCCTGCAGGCACCCAGGAGCTCTGCTCAGCCCTGTGTCACGGGAGCCACAGTCGGGCTGGGAAAACCACGTCTGGCTTCTCCTGCGGGGTTTCACGGCCAGTAGGTGTGTGCAGGAAATGTTGCAGGGCAGGGATTTCTTGCAGCAAGCCCTGGGTGGCAGATAACAGCGCGGTGCCCATCTAAAGCCCTCTCCTACGCAAGTCGGGAGGTTCCACCTCTCCCTGTGTCTTCCCCAAACCCCTGCGGCAGTACAGGGGATGCAGGGCTGATCCAGACGTCCTCCCAGGTCTCTTTATTGGAGCAATGGCATTTGCCCTCAGATGCTGCCCCAGCTGCTGGAAGGTGCGGCCCACCCTGGGAAGGCAGCCTGGTGTCACTCAGCAGCACCCTAGGAACTGTTGCTGGCTTTGGGGGAGCCCAGAAGCTCTTCTTGGGGGTTCACAGGCAGGCAAGCCGCAGGAGACAGCGGTGGCGAGGAGGGTGAAAGCTCATCCTGTAGTTGGGAGTCGTGTGTTGTATCTCAGCTCACCCCTGAGAGCAGAAGGATGCTCCCAGTCCTGCCAAAAGCATGAGGACCCTGAAGCAGCCCTTTGGAGGGAGCAGAGCGTGTGTTGGGGTGGGAAAGTGCCTGTGCTGGGTCGAGGTGCAGGTTGGGGTCCTCACTGCCCACAGCAGTTGGGAAGGGGGGGGGCAAGCCTGGGGCCGGCAGTGCGTGCCGGGCGTGGGGAGGTGCCCGTGGGGCAGGAGCAGCCGGTCTTGCCAGTTCTCCCCAGTGCAGGGATGGGCGCTGGGAAGTCCCCGGAGCTGCCGTCGAGACCGGGGTGAAAGCTAACCCAGGGTCCCTCTCTGCCAGTGGTTGCTTGGCTGGCCTTGTGCAAGTCACCCCGGTGTAGGCATCCTTTGGCTCCCAGCTGGGTGACGGGGTAACACTCTTTCTCAGCTGGTCCTGGTCACAAACCCTGGGGAGCAGAGACTCTGTGCTGGGAAAGCACCCAGAGAGCCTGACTCTGGCTGGGAATAAAGGCTTGCTCTGCATGGGAAAGGGAAGCGAAACCAATGTGCTCCCTAATTGAACACATCTTTACAAATTGATAAGGCAGAAGTGACTTTACTGAAAGAAACCAAACCAAACCAAGCACTCAGTGCATTGGCTTGTCCCTGTAGTTGTCAGTGTGGAAATCATGGGCACATAGAATTAGAATTAGAATTAGAATTAGAATTAGAATTAGAATTAGAATCATATAGGTTGGAAAAGACCCTTGGGATCATCGAGTCCAACCACCAGCCCCACTCTACAAAGTTCTCCCCTACACCAGATCCCTCAACACCACATCTAATCTACTCTGAAACACAGTCAGGGATGGGGACTCCACCACCTCCCTGGGCAGCTGATTCCACTGACTGACTACTCTTTCTGTGAAAAACTTTTTCCTAATGTCCAGCCTAACCCTACCCTGCTGCAGCTTGCAGCCATTCCCTCTTGTTCTATTGCTGATTGCCCGTGAGAAGAGACCAGCACCAACCTCTCTACAATGCCCTTTCAAGCAGTTGTAGAGAGTGATGAGGTCTCCCCTCAGCCTCCTCTTCCTCAAATTAAACAATCCCAACTCCCTCAATTGATCCTCATAAGATTTATTCTCGAGGCCTTTCACCAGTTTCGTTGCCCTCCTCTGTACTCTCTGCAGCCCCTCGATATCTCTCTTGTGCTGAGGTGCCCAGAACTGGACACAATACATGAAGACTTGCAAGCAAATGATTAAATCCACGGCCTTATTTCAAAAGCAGAGGAAATGAGCCTCCCAGTGCCGCCCAGTCCCACGCTGGGGCTGGGGGTCATGAGCAACCCTGTGGTAGAGGAGTCTTTACTGGGTGTGTGTGCTGGGGGGTTTAGCTGGCGTGGACCCCACAAGCACCGTTGGGGTCTGCAGCTCCCCCACCTTTTCATCGAACGGGTTCCCAGATCACATCAGCTTGACTGAGGGCTGAGACTGACCTGCAGTGATTTCCTGACTGTATTATTAAGATGATGAGGATGAGGATGATGTGGCTGGGGGAGAGGGAGCCTGTCGTTACCGTCGCTGCGTGGTGGGGTGGCTTGGTTACAGCACTGATACCTTTTCCATATTTTCACTGTCTCTTTTGCTGAGAAGAGGTAAAATCCTGAATGTACCTTGTTGAGGAGAAAGACTTTCCATCCCAGCCCTTGGCCTTGGTCAGTAGCTGCAGAAGAAGAATGTTATAAGGAGCTATTCATCACTGCAATTATTTTATTAAGAGTACACAGTGTGCTTGGGAGCTGGAAGAGTTGGAGCTTTGGGATGTTTTCAGCATTATAAATACTGGTCGGTTACATCACCCAGCCTTTAAAAAATGGTATGTGTAGTCCTGGTGAAAGGGGATTTGCAGACAACCTTGGGGAGGAGAGCTGGGTGTCTGCTCCCAGCAGGGAGAGCAGCTCAGCTCCTGCCCTTATGTCTCCCTCTGGGCCAGCGGGGAGAGAAATCTCTGTGCAAAATCCCTGGGTGGGGTAATTTGTGCCTGGGTGCCCATTATGGGCTGGAGGTGGGTGAAACGGTCTCCTGGGGGGCAGCTAAAATGTTACTACATACAGGAGGTGGATTAGCTCCTCTGGTAGAAACAGGAAGCCCTGCAGCCCCACACTGCTCCCCACTCCAGGTAACCTCATGCTGCCAAACCCCCAGAAGGTTGCTCTGAGGCTTGTTCTGCAGATTTCTGTTCCCTGTGGGGACGTGCAGGGGCTGCTTGCCTTGGTGGCACCCTGGTCCTGCTGGGGCGGTGGTTGGAGCAGCTGGTGGCAGGTCCCACAGCAAGCTGGCACCTCCGTGCGCCTTATCGCAGCTGCGCTCCGGGGCTAAAGTCCACCATGGGAAAAATGCCCGGTGGACTTTTAACTGGAGTCCTCTGGTGAGCATGGCTTAGAAACCTTTAACTGTTTCGTGGCCACCTCTGCTGGAAAACAAAGAACTGGGGAGAGGACTGGGGTTCAGGTCCTTCATCTCCCTGGCGAGGCGGTGGGGACGGTGCTGGCTGGTTGTCACCACCCGTGACCATCCTGCCACTGGTTTTGCTGCCATATCCAACTGTGCCATATAATATGCCCCCACCAAAATCCAGCTCTGGGTAGGTAGAGGCTGCCTCAGGGTCACTGGACTGTCCCTTTTGGGACGCATCTTAGCGTGTGTCCCTGCCTTCCTCCCTCCGCTCGCCCTCCCGCTGTGTGGCCTGAAAAGATGAACCCTGTTTGCGGGGCAGGAGGTGGCCATCGCATCCATATCAATGGGGAGCTGCATCTGGAAGTTGAAAAGAGACTTTGCTGCTTTTTTTTGCTGTCCTGTGTCTGGTTTTGCCTCCTGCTTCAGGCACCTGGGTGCCCGGAGGGGTTTAGTTCAGCATCTTCCTCCTTATTCCTCTTGCCTTTTCCCTTGCTTTGGTTTTTTACAACGTATTTATTTAATTATTTTTTTTGTGTTCCTGGGAGTTGTGAGTCTTGTTTGCTCTGGGTGGGTCTGTGGGCCATGAGCAGGTCCCCTCTGCTGTCCCAGACCTCGAGCGGTGCCTGTACCAGGGAAAAGGGGGGTGGAGGGATGTGGGTGCGTTGCTGTGACTCCAGCAAAACCAACCTGCCACCCTCTCTGCATCACTGGGCCCACCATTCGCTCCCCAGCAGGGACAGGGAGTGCTCCCCTAAAGGCGCAGGGCTTTGCAGGGGAAGAAATTGAGGTAAGAAGGGGTAAAAGGCAGGATTTGTGGCCGTGAAGGCTTGACCTTCTCCGCAGGCAGAGCTTTGCCGGGCAGCGGGAGAGCTGCTGCCTGTGTGCCACCACGAGCTCTACCCTGGGTGGAAGTGGTTCCTGGGTGAGAAATCCCCACCGTGGAAGCCTTTATTACTGGGCAGAGCAAGGTTTGTTTTGTTTATCATCCATTTACTTGGCTTTGGAGGGATGCCCAGATTTCTCCAATTTTGTGTGTGCGTATGTGTGATTTATTAGGATTCAGGGCTTTTTTTATTTTTTCTTTCTCTTTTTTTTTCTGGTTTAATTTCACTTCCTCAAGCTGACAGGCCGCTCGAACAAACTTCTTTTGGATGATTTCCTCTATAGTTTTAAAGGGACGCCTAAAAATAAAGAGAAAATGTTGCAGCGTGGTTGAGAATTGAAAAAAAAAAAACCAACAACCAAACCCACCCCGTCGTCTGTCGCTGTGACAAACCTCGGCCCTGATTTGGGTAACGGGGGAGAGAAGAGCTCTTGAGGGTGAGAAGGAGCCCAAATTGGTTTCAGTTCTGGGTGCTTGGAGCTTTTGACAGCCTTTCAGGGATCACTGGCTTTAGCTTGTTTCGCTCTGGAGCCGAGGGTGCCGCGGTCCCTCGCACGTTTAGGCACGTCCTTAGCTTAGCTCCATGGAAAGAGCTGTGCGTGTCTAAAGCTTTGCCAGCTCCAGGCTTTGGGTTTCCTCTCTTCGGCTTGATCTGTTCCACAGCAGCCAGGAAGAGGGGGTTAATAAAAAAAAAAAAAAAGAAAAATATCCATTTAAGAAAGAGTGGAAAAAATGTAATTGCAACCCTCCCCGAGACCGGGGAGCGGGCAGGCGAGGGCAGAGCACCTGTAGCTGCTCTGGAGCTGGGTTTGCTGCTTTTGTTCTGCCGGGGTTTTTACGAGGCTGGGATGATGTCGCAAGGGCGCCAGGGGCTTTCGAAATCACCCCGACGGGTTTCTGGCCTGGGCATTCTCCTCCGGGGCTGGGCGCCGGGCGGTGGTGGGGAGCCCCCCCGGTGGTGGCTGGGGGTGCAGGCAGGGACCTGGGGAGCCGCTCCGGCCCTCCGTGGCTTGTCAGCAGGGAGATTGAGATGAGGGAAAACTTCCTTTCCGCCCCTGTCCTCGCTATAAAAGCATGAAAGGGAGAGAAAGATTTCCCCCAGGGATCAGCAGTGATAAAAAGCCTCTCTTTTGAAAAGCAATGAGAGAAAAGAAGTGTGTCTAATCCTGCTGGAGAAGAAAGGGAGAACATCCCTCTGCCGAGAGCCCTGTGGGGGCTGGAGGGACCACGGTGTGGACGCAGAGACCTGGCACTTGTGCCCGGCACTGGCTGGGGCCAAGGAAGGGCCAGATCCTCCGTGTAGGAGCTGAAAGGCTTTATATTGCATGGGATATGGGTGGGTGAGCTTGGAGGAGCTCCTGGGAGCCGGCCAGGAGGTCTCTGCTGGGCTGGGGGGGACTGGCTGTGCTGGGTTGCAGGATGCAGGCAGCAGTGTGGGGCTTGGGAGGGAGACACACCAGGGCCCGGGGAGATGCTGCTGGCTCTGTTGCCATCCCCACATTGCTCAGCCTTTGCCACCTGGCAGGGGAGAGACATGCACAGATTTTCTTTCTCTTTTTACCCTTAGCCCCCCAGGCTGGGGAAAGCTGGAAAGGGAGATGCAGCCCCAGGCCAGGAGAGATGCTTGTCCCCAGGGCAGGTAGCCAAGGGACTACCACAGCCCTTGGTCCCTTTTTCCCAGTGGTGTGGGGTCGTACAGCTGGTCTGACTGGCTGTATCCACAGCTGCCTTTCCTCTCCTGGTACAGCTGTGTCACCACTCCCTCGGTGACAACCTGCAGTGCCCAGGCATGGCACAAGAGCTGCTCCATCACCCTGTCGGCGATGGGGCGGTGGCAGCTCAGTTGCCGGTCCTGGGCTCGCAAAGTCCGAGCCGAGGCTGCCTGGTTGTCTTTATTACTGTTGTGGTTGATGATTTATTTCGAGCAGCATCCGCCCTGTCTCGTGACTGGAGTAAAAAAAAACCGAAGCAAACAGCAGCGCAGCGTGGCTGATGTGAGCCAGAGGGATCCCTTCCCTGAGCCCCCTCGGGGTTCCCAGCCCATGCCTGAGCCATGTGGACCAGGGACAGGCAGAAGGGCTGGTTGGGGGTGAAATTTAGCAGAAAAATGTGCTGGGAATGGTTTCCAGTGCTCCTGGCTGCCAGTGGGCTTGGGCATCCTTAGAGAGTCTGTAGAGATTCATCTGCTTGTGAACAATCATCTGTGTTTCCTTGAACTGAATAATGATAATCCACAGCCCAGGAAAGCCCTCATTATACTGGGATTAATGAGTTCAGGTTTAAAACAACAACAACAAAAAACCCCAAACCACCACCCTGCAAAGGAATACCCTCCAGGACAGACTGGGTGATGGGGGTGCTGGCCCCACTGCTGGGGCGGACGGGGAGGAAAAGAAAGCCACCATCAGGGTGTATTTGCTCACTGTGCAGCCTGGTAGGCAGCCGTGTGGTCCTCATCCCAGGGATGCATTCCTGGCTCCCCCAGCAGCCTCACCTCGGGATGTGCTTGGGATTTTTGGAGAGACCATCAGGGTTTTGCTGCTGGAGAAATGTGCTGGCCAGCACACAGCATCCTTTTCTGTGCCGGGTGCCTACCATGTCACTGTGTCACCTACTGCCCGTCTGCTCCTCTTGGTAACAGTGGGGAAACTGGGGCTGAGTTTTTTAAGGATCATCCTGGGGTGTTAGAGCCAGCTTTTGATGCTGGAAGTTTCTGCCCTGGATCTTGGGGGGGGGCTTTGGCAGAGCCCACCACCCTGTGCTTTTGGATATGGAGGGAGCGAGTGACTCAGGAACCCCTCGGAGAGAAAGAGGAGCAGGAAACTAGCTCAGGGCTCTTGTGAAAGAGAGAAGCCGGCTTGATACCTATAATTAAAGCGGGTGTCAAGGAATGAAGTGCAAATTCCTCCGTGGGCATCTCACCGGGAGGCAGAGCAGCGCCTGCCAGCTGACCCCAAAACGGCAACTCCTCCCCAGTGTGAGGCTGGGGGGGGGGGAAACTGGGACTGTGGCCAAGTCTGTGAGGACCAGGAGTGACCCCCCTGCTCCCTTCCCTGCCAACAGCCACAAGCTGATGGCAAGGCCACCTGTGTCCTGTCCCTGTTCTGTCCCCATCCGGCTGCTCCAGCCAGCATGAAGGAACCAGCTGTGGGAACAGCGGATCTGCCCTGGATCAAAAACGCCTGGGGAGCTTGTAGGGCTTTTTGGGGAACTGAGGGGTCCCTGAGTGCAGAGGCAAGGGGGAGTTTGGGGATGCCATTTGGGAACTGCAGGTGAGCAAGGGCAGGGTGTGAAGGCAGCATGTGTAATGGTGGGGTGGCCTCGAGGGAGCGAGGAAGACCCTGGTCCTCACTGGGGATGGAGGAGGCACCTGGGGGACCTTGTCCTACCGCATTGCCCACAGCACTGTCTCTGTGTCACCTCAAGGGCTGGCATTGCCCCCCCAGCACACCTCGGAGGGGAAGGGAAACTGAGGCACGGGGGTAATGGTGTGTGTTTTGCGTGAGCGCTGAGCACACGTGGTGGCTCCAGGCTCTTGGACCCGTCCCTTCTTCTCCAGCCGCTCCTACCTGCGAGCCCTGGGCTGCTGCCAGGAGCAGGCAGCCAACAGTGGTGGTGGTGGTGTGGGGGGGTGTCCCTTGGCTGTCCCCCGCCACCGTCTCCGCTGCTGCGAGTGTCTTCCCAGCAAGTGTCAAATCTGCTGAGCAGATGGAAAAAAATAAACAGAGAGAAAGGAAAAAAAACCAAACAAAAAGCAACAAAAAAAACCCACCCAGCCCCATAACACGAGGAAGAAATGCTGGTGTGTCCGGGGTGGATTAGTCGAGACTCCTCGCTGGATTCCTCCGAAGGGAGGTGCTCGGGCTGGAAGCCGGCCACCAGCCGGGCCTGCTGCATTTTTCCTGGATTCCCTTACCATTTGGGGACTGAACTTTTGTCTGAACAAAAAAAAAAATATGTATTTTTAACTTGGTTGTGTCTAAAGCTTGTCTCGGCTTCGGGCTGCTCGGCTTTCTCCCGGCCCAGCGTGTGCTGAGGTGGGTGCGCTGGGAAGTGACGGCCAGATCCTCCATCCTGGACCGGGAGGAGGAGATGGGAGAGGGAAAGGGTGTTCTGATGCAAATTAAATAAGAGTTATATAGTTCCAGAGGTTTCCTCCTGCTTGGCCCTATTGCCCGACATACACAGCTGGAGTGTGGAGCAACATCTGTGTTGGGACAAAAGCAGCAGAGATGGAGACATCGGCGAGAAGAATCTGATCTTCAGATAGATGGGAGGGTGGGGGGGGGGAAAGGGAAGGGGATAAATATCTCAGAAAGGCTTGTGGCCACCCCCCCAACATGGGACTGGTGGACCTGGATGAAACGATTGCCTTGGAAACAGCCGTTGAAGTGTGCGATATTTCTGTCTCGAGGTGCTCGTTTCCCTCCCAGCTGTGGAGCTGCAGCTGGGCACTGGCACCACTGCGTTCCCTGTGCCCCTGGGTTGGCTACCCAGGCTCCCTGTGTCCCTGGGTTGGCTACCCGGGCTCCCTGTGCCCCTGGGCTGGCTACCTGGGCTCCCTGCGCCCCTGGGCTGGCTACTACCAGCTACTACCAGCTTGGGGAGGGGAAGCCCGGCTCAACCTGCCGGAGGGATCCGGTGGGATTGCCCTGAGCCCACTGCTCTGTAGGGCAGGGATGAGGCCATCGAGGTGCTGCTGCCGGGTCCTTTGTTCATTGTAGGGTTGGCAGACACGGTGCAGCCCTGTGGGGCTGCGAGCTCGCTTCCCCTGCTCGGGGACGGAGCTGGCCCGAGCCAGCGGGACAATCCGGGCTATGTTTTAGTAATTAAAACAAATAAAACAAACCCATACTCGGCATTATTTACAATAGGCACTCGGGAAGAGTCGAGTTGGATATTGTTTCCTCGCCGAGTTCTTTTCCCCTTTTGTCGCTCACACGCAGGGTTGTTGTTGTTGGCGGCTCCCGAGGGCTGCGGTCTCGTGTGCTGGGCTGCTGCCGGCCCACAGCAGGTTGCCCCCGGGGAGCCAGTGTGGGGATAGCCGGCGCTGGGCTCTGCCTGCTGGGCTAGTGTGGGTTTTGCTTGGTGGCCCCGGGTGGGTTTGTTCCTGGAAAGCTGGTGGAGGAGGGTGGCTGCGCAGGATGCAGGGCGCTTTTGGGGAGTGAAGAGATGCTGCTGCTTGTGGGACTTGCCACGGGCACAGCCAGGGTGAATTAAAAGGCTGGGGTGTCCTGCAGATGCCCCAGGCACGGCAGGGTACAATAAAAGGCTGGGGTGTCCTGGAGAGGGCTGGCAGGTGGTTTTCTGGCAGAGATCAGTATCACTGATCTGCGGAGCATCCGTCCCTGAAGGGTCACACCGTGGTCCAGCAGCATCACTCACTCCTGCGCGGGGTCTGAGACCTGGAAGTCAGTCAGGATGGGCAGATGTGGGGGTTTGCTGGGAGGGGGGCAGCTCTGGCTCCCGGCTCCCACCCAGGGCTTTGAGCACACCTTGCCCTGGGGATGGAGAGGGGAGACCTGGGGGGGATGTGGCTGCAGCAGTTGGGTACCGCATCGACTGGGCAGAGTCAGTGCTGTCTCAGATGATGCTGGATGCTCCCCCATTGCTTACTGGGGAGGAGGAATGGTTGTGAGTGTACACATGCAGGGAGAGGGCATGGATGTCCACGCTCACTGTGTTGACTGGTTTTCAGCCTGCTGTTTTCCTCTGGATACTGGCCTGGCTGGGGGTGCTGCAGGGAGGGATGCAGGCTGGGTGCGGGATGTCACGCAGCGGGAAGGTGTGTTCCTCCTCTCATGCTGAGCTGCAGGCAGACACGTTCCTATGGGAAGCATATGGCAGGTAATGCAGTGCCAGAGGGGTATTTGCTTCCATTTCCCTGGCCCTGGTGGGGCTGTGCAGATCCTGTATTGGTGCTCGGTGCTATGGCCGGACCCCCACAGCGGGGACAGCCCTGAAGGCTCCCCTGGGAGCACGGGGCGGGAGAGCCAGGCAGGGGGCCGGTGGCATGGCTCGCTGGCTTTGTGCAGCCGAGCAGAAACACCCTGCAGAGCACAGGCAGCACCGTTTGGGCACCAGTGTGGTGAGCTGTGCAAGGGCTCTGCGTGCCCTGAGCCAGCTGAGCACGCCCACCCCTGCCTAGCGGGACACGGCTTAAAGCTGGGCTTAAGAGGTCAAAATCTAGCTAATGAGTTAATGGCAATTAATTAACTCCAGGGCGCTTTACAAATATTAACTAATTGCTTTGCTGTGAGCGAGGTCCATACAATTACCCCACCTTATAGACTGGGGCGCTGGGGTGCGGAGGAGCCGCGTGCCCGCAGTCGAGGTGCATTAGCATCGGGGCTGTGACTGATTGTGCTCCTGTTGATGTGGCGAAGAGTCACCCCTGGGGTTTTGGGCACAGCAGGGTCAGATCCTATCACAGGCTCCTCTCCACTTTTCTGGGGATGCAAGCTGCGCCCCGTGGACTTCGGAGCCTGAGCGACCTGGCAGAAAAGGACCTGGGGGTGCTGGTTGACAAGTGGCTGAATATGAGCCAGCAGTGTGCCCAGGTGGCCAAGAAGGCCAAGGGCATCCTGGCTTGTACAAGAAATAGCGTGACCAGCAGAAGTAGGGAGGTGATTGTCCCCCTGTGCTCAGCACTGGGGAGTCTTGTGTCCAGTTCTGGGCACCTCAGCACAAGAGAGATCTGGAGGGGCTGGAGCAAGTGCAGAGGAGGGACACGGAGCTGAGGAAGGTGATGGAGAATAAATCTTATGAAGAGCGATTGAAGGAGCTGGGAGTGTTTAGTCTGTGGAAGAGGAGGCTGAGGGGAGACCTCACCCGTCTATACAACTGCTTGAAAGGACATTGTAGAGAGGTTGGTGCTGGTCTCTTCTCACGGGCAATTAGTGATAGAAGAAGAGGGAACGGCTTCAAGCTGCAGCAGGGTAGAGTTAGGCTGGACATTAAGAAAAAATTCTTCCCAGAAAGAGTGGTCAGTCAGTGGAATGGGCTGCCCAGGGAGGTGGTGGAGTCCCCATCCTTGACTGTGTTTAAGAGTAGATCAGATGTGGTGTTGAGGGACAAGGTGGAAGAGAGAACTTTGTAGAGTGGGGCTGATGGTTGGACTCGATGATCCCAAGGGTCTCTTCCAACCTAAATGATTCTATGATTTTGTGATCTCTTTACCTGCTCCATCCCCATGTGCATTTTAGGGGGAGGCAGCCCTAGCCGTGATGATCTCAGTAACCACACTCTGCCCACTCTGGTGGCTTTTTACTGTGGTCCCCAGAAGCATCATCATCTCAGCAGCGTCTGTGGTTGGGCAGAGGGTCCCTCCAAGGGCCCCTGGCTGGGGCAAGTATGTGGACAGCAGGGTTTGTGCAGGCACAGCTATTTTTGGCCCTCCTGTGCTTACTGTTTGTTCGTTGGCTTTATTTACTTATTTTGGTGGCCTGAGCAGTTCGTGGAAATGCTGCAAACGGCAACTTAATTTGTCGGCTGTTTGGGGAGGGAAGGGATTAAATCTCAGAGGCCCATTGTGAGAGAGGAGCTAATTTTAGGCCCCTGATCTTAAAATAGAAGAAAGGAAAGGGAAAAAAAAAATAATAATTAGGCATTTTCCCCATGGGCTGAGGGAAAACAGTTTCCCGGCGTCGACTGACCACCTGCGAGGTGACCCCAAGGAAGAGACGTGGCGGCTGCTGGCCAAAGTCAATACGGGAGGTGGCCAGGGCTGCTCCTGGCTGGCAGCGGCCACAGCTGGTAAAGGGCATGATGGAGGGCAGTGCAGGGACCAGGGCAAAAATTTAACCCCTTGGTGTAATGGCTGCAGGGCCAGAGGGGTGGATACATGCCAGGCATTGATGAGGACCCACCGAGCAAACAGCTGGTTGCCACAACCCACCCAGATGGCTCAGCACCCATCCAGATCCTTCTGGGGATGGTTCCTGGCTAGTTCAGGTGGGTTGTGTGTTCGCAGACCCTCGTGGCTGTGACACCGTGCGCAGGAGGTGACACTGGCTCAGTCTAAGCATCCTTTCCCCTTCCACATTGAAAAGGCGGAGGGGAAGTGTCCCCGCGATGGGCTGGCTCCATGGAGGCTGGATCCCATTTTGTGGTGGGGGCTAGTCGTCCTGTGAGCAAATATTCTGGCTATATTAAAATGCTTGGGATTTTCTAGCGAATTGAAGCTCCCTAAGCGGTGCCAAGAACAATTCAGCAGCCTCCAAAACCAGCTTTCCCCGAGGATTATTTGTTCCTCTTGCCAGAAGGATTGATGAGAACTGGTAGATACAGGTGACTCAGCCCAGCGTGACCTGATGGTCTTGTCCCAGGTGGGCTGGCCCCTCGCTCCTGCTGCCCAAGGAGGGGGGACATGCCGTGCCATGCCATGCTGTGGGGTCCTGTTGTAGCCTCAGGAGGACGCTTGATGGGGGCTGACACCTCGCTGGGCATCTTGAAAGCGTCCGTGAGCTTGTCAGCGCCCTGTGATTTCCTCTCTCCCTTCTCCCCAGGAAACCTCTTGCCAAAGGTGTTGACGAAGGCGGAGGATGCTCAGCTGAGCCAGTGTGTGAGGTCAGGGGGAGCAGGAGCAGCGTGGGGTCGGGTCAGTGTGTGTGTGTGTGTCCCAAAACCTCCTGCTGCTGCCAGAGCCTCTCCTCACCCACAGTAGAGCCTGCCTGGCTTAGGGAGGATGGAAACCTGTTCCAAAGGACAGAACAGGAGTAATTCTGGCTGTTACCTTAATAACAAAACCAGCAAACCCCGTGAGCTGCCTTTTAAACCTCCAGAAGCAGCAAAAATTCAAGGCATGTGTTCATGCAGAGCTTCCGTCCCTGGGTGTTTTTGGAGGGGGGGGATAAATAAATAAATAAATAAACACATGAGGCTGTTTTCTTTTGGTTTAAAACCTCTTTTGTGATCCCCCTCCCTTTGGATCGCTCACCACCTTTCACCAGCTCCGGCGGTAGGTGGATGTTTGTGCCTGGAGATGGTTTTCCATATGCTTCCCATAGCTCCGCTCGCAGGTTTGGCGCATGGGGTGGAAGGGAGAGGTAGGCTGCTTTAATGTCATATGATAGTATGAAATTAGCTCCACTTTACATAAATCAAGACACCCAAGCACTCTTAGGACTGGGTAGGGCCTGCGTGGGGTTTTCTGCCCCCCTTCCCCTCTGCCCAGGGTGGGAGCAGAGACCCCGGGGCTGGGTGGGAGCCGGAGCCCGTGTCTCTGTGCCCACCCGCCTGTTTTCTCCAGTAATCCTTTGCCTGCAGAGGGTGAATTCCAACTTGCAGTGGGAATTTAGGTCAAAGGTGCTTTTAGTTCAGAGGGATATGATCAAATTAGGGCCTTTTGTGTTTGCTCTTGTATTTTCTTTTATTTATTTATTATTTTTTTTAAAAAGGGGCTTGTGTGGGCAGGGCTGCAAGAAGAGCTTGGCAGAGAGTTGGTCAGATCCTGACTGCCTTTAAATCAGGACAGCGCTGCCTTTGCTGGCAGCAGGGCTGGGATTTCATCTGGAAAGATCAGAGTTGGTGCAGAAGTTGGTCTTCAGCCAGGGATGTGTTGCTGGCTCTGCCTGCAAGGGGAGAGTTGTGGGTGCAGCCAGCTGAGCCCCCGGGCCCATGGCATCCCCTGCGAGTCCTCACCTGGAGAGGGGCTGGCTCAGGGACTTTTCTGGCCTGGGGGTCAGAGGGATTAAAATCTTATCCTTTGGGTAAAGAGGTTGCATCCTGCTGGTTGTGAGCTGGGAGATTTCCCCCTTGGTCCTGGGGAAGGGAGGAGTTTATTCCTGCTCCTCCATTGCCCCGGCTTCACTGGGAAGAACTGGTGGGGTGCTCCCCCCTCCCAGTGTCACCCACGCTCTGGGTGGGATCCCATGGGAGCTTCCTCTGATCCTGCTTGTGCTGTGGCTGCCCTTTGGCTCGGGGTGGGCTTGGCAAGGTGTTGAGCTGTACGGAGGGTGCTGAGCGCTTTGCAGGATGAAGCCCACCTTTGGCTCAGGGTGGGCTTGGCGAGGTGTTGAGCTGTACGGAGGGTGCTGAGCACTTTGCAGGATGGAGGTGCCAGCCCAAAGGCACCTTCTCCCAGAGCAGGAGGCAGCGGCTGGGGGATGGAGGGACGGATGCCTGGAAGCTTTGACACTGATCCAGTGAACCAGCCATTGCTGTCATTCCCAGCCAGCGTGGGCTTCTGGTCCCCTCTGCAGCGGCTCCGTCGTGCTGGCTGCCCTCTCGACCGGCAGAATCAACTGCAAGTGGAGAGGAGGTGCAAGGAAATCCAGCTTTCTGCTCATGGCAGGCGTGAGGAGCGGTGGAGAGGACAGTAATTAGGTTTGTGGTTAAGCGCCTCATCCGCTGGGACCTCTTTGCTGGGAAGAGAACACTGTACTTGGGCCAAAAATCAGCTGTTGCGATGCCGGGGCGTTCATGTGCTCCAGTCAGTCTCTAAGGGACAGGAGCATCCCCAGAGCTGTGGTCCTCCCTGCAGCTCAGGGGAGGATGCTCGGGATGTGCCCCTTCATAAGCGTCGGGGCTGAGCCGACAGCATGGAGAGGAAAATATCTCTCTGCTGCTCAGGCCTCGGGGTTGGCTAATAATAATCTCCTCTGGGCTGCCGGGAGAGGTTCACTCATGAATATCTGCCTTGAGGTTTGGGAAGCAGACACCGCACCCGGGAGCCCAGTCGTGGCCCGCTCAAGGACCATGGCCCATGGGAATGGCACCCACCGAGCCTGGTGGCCCTGCGGTGGCCAAGGGGCAACTGTGCTGGGCTGTGGCTGTGCTGTGTCCCGTTGCCACCCTGCCCGAACCACGCACAGAGCTCTCTTGTGGGTGAGAGCGGGGGAAGAAGGGGCAGGTGCATGGCAGGTTCTCGTGGTAAATAGCCTAAAAAAGAAGCTTTTATGAAGAAATACATAAGTTGTCATCTGCTGTCTCAGCCAAGCGACTGCAGCCTCTCAAACACTGTTTGTTTTCACCCCTGACATTAATGCGAGGTCTGAAATAAGAGCTGCAATTTCCAGACACTTTTGCTATTAGTGATAGGCAGGAGTTAACCATTCAAGCTTAAATTAATTGTGCTGTGGTGTGGTGTTTTGTTGTTGTGGGTTTTGGTTTTTTTTTATTTATTATTGATGCATAATGTATGATGAGAAAAAGTGAAAAAAATAATTAAAGTCTGGAAGAGCGCTGCATGGATTCATTCATTATGAAATCTGGGTCAGCAGCCGGAGAAGGAAAACAGGGAGGGGGGGGGGGGCTGCTGGGGGGGAAAAACAGGACTTCAGAAGCACTGCAGGCATCGGAGGGATTCGTGAAAGGCCCTTTTTGGGCAGCCTGGGAAATCCAAAGTTGCATGGTGGCTGCCCCCCGAGGAGGAACGTATCTCCCTGGGACGTGGTGGGGCGAGGGGGGGCTCCCCACCTCGCTTGCCAGGGGATTCCCTCTCCTCTGTCTGCTCCTGGAGTCTCTGCTGGGTGTGAGGTGGGAGCAGGCGCTGCCGTGCTGAGCCAGCGCATCTGTGCAGAGGTGACCAAGGGGAGAGCCCGCAGAGGCGGAAAGGGCTGTGCTGGGTGTTTGCAAAGCTGGGGTTTAACAGCAGTGTGCTTCCAAAAGGCTCTGCTTGCTGCTAGCATCCCTGTGCCTTGAGCATGCCTGTGCTGCCATCATCCCTGTGCCATGAGCATTCCCATGCCTTGAGTTATCCCTGTGCCATGAGCTTCCCTGTACCCTGAACATCCCTGTACCTTGAGAATACCCATACCTTGAGCATCCCTGTACCTTGAGTATCCCTGTGCCATGAGCATCCCTGTGCCATGAGCGTCTCCATGCCATGAGCATCCCTGTACCTTGAGTATCCCTGTGCCATGAGCATCCCTGTGCCATGAACTGGTGTGCCTGGCAGCTTTTGGCTCCTGGGGCTCTGAGTGCCTGGTAGGAGGGCTCAGGGCTAGTAAACCAGCAGCTGGGCTTTGTGGACAGGCAGAAATGAGACTGCAGCCATGGCCAGGTCGGTGCCTGGCTCGCTGGTCTGTGGCAAGGGACAGGCAGCTCACAGGCTCCCTGCCGCCACTAAGTAGCCCTGCAGGCACCCAGAACCCCTCGTTTTTTCACAGCAGCATTCAAGTCTCCAAGCAGTAGAGTTTGGAGAGTTGCAGCAATGAGTTTGCTGGTGCTCAGAGGCCATGGAGGTGGTGGGGAGGCAGGGGCTCCACTCGCCTGCTGGGGCTACTGCTGGCCCTCCTGAGCAGCCATCGGCAAGTCTCTCGTTCTTTGGTCCTTGTCTAGGACACAGCTAATTGAATTGCAGAGAGTGTGTTTGAAACTTGGAGTCTTCCCCATTGGCAGGAAGCTCAGAGGTTTCAAACCGTGCTTTTGTCCTGATTGAGGAGGGAAATATAGTACTTTTGGAATTTAATCACAAAATGAAAATGCCTCTCCTTCCTCTTGCTCCATTCACAGGAAATACGGTCCAAATTGATCAGACTTTGCAAACAATCTGCCTTCATCCTTGGGAAATGCTTCCATTGTAGGGGCATTCATCCTTGAGAAGTAATTTTCAGACCCAGTCAGATTAAGGGCTCTTCAGAGCAAGGACTCTCCGTCCCAGACCCCAGTGGAATGGAGACACGGTCCCAGTGGGAGCTTTTGGGCTTTCCCTTCAAGCAAATATTAATTCTAGCAGCGACAGGAGAACTTTCCTCTTGTTTCACCCTACAAAATAGCCACATAAGCGTCGAGGCGTGCAGCACAGACCCCAGATCCGTGCAGGCTCCCGGGAAAGCCCTCTGGTCTCGCTCGTGTACAGGCACATTTTTATCTTTCTCCTCAAGACACATTTCCTGCTCTCTCGCAGATCTGCTTGTATCATGTGGAGACCATAAATAAATTGATGTTGAATTTAGATGCTTGTGTTGTAGCAAGCGAGGATGATATAATCTTGCGTGCAGCAGACATGGCAGAATGGGATGGGTTTTAAGGATGGATATAAATGTCTATTGATTGCCTGGCTGCTGTGGTGCATACGGATGGGCTTTTCCCCTCCCAGTGAACTTCCCGGGGCAGATCCAGCTTTGTGCAAGGGCCGTGGTGGTCCCTATGGAGCAGATCAGTGGGTTGGAGCTTGGAAAGGGGGGATTTATCCCTCTCAGATCAGTGGGGCTGCATTGGTTTTCCAGGGATGCTCCATGCCGAGGTCTGTCACTATGTGCCTTTGTGGTCCTTTTTTCCTGGGCAGTGGCATCTCCGGCTCTTGCTCTTTCTCCCAAGGTGTCTGGTTTCCCTCCCTCTCTCTTCCCAAAAAGGCTGGCCTGATTTATTTCCAGGCAACCCAAAAGGGATGCTTTGGGGTGGGGAGTGCTGGGAAGAAACGGTTAAACCGGAGATGCCGGGATGTTTTCCCACACGGTGAATGGTGGGGGAACACAGACCGCGTATTGAATCGGAGGGAAGTAATAACGCTTCTAATTTTCCTGTGTGATTTAATAAAAATGTAAATTGACTTCGGGTGGATGACTCACTATGGAGGGTGGTGTCGATCAAGATTAATTGGTGGCTGCGCGAAACCAGTTGGGCTTTGTTCCTTCCCCTCAAAGGCAACTGGAATGGCTCCATGGCGATGGGGAGGTGGTGGCCCAGCCCTGGGGCTCCCAGATGTCCCTGCCAGATAGCCATGAGCCCCTCAGCCCTGTGTTTTGGGGCAGGGCATGGCAAGGTGTCGGGTGGGCAACGCCTTTTGGCTTTACCCAGTGTTGGTGGATGTCTCCTACCGGGACCCCAAGAGCAGGGTCCCTGTGGGGAGGAAGGTCTCTGCGTGGGACTCGCTGCGGCAGGAGCTTGGGGCAGGATTTGGCCCCGTGGCAGAAGGATCTTTCATCTGCCTCCTCCTGCACGAAAGCGTGCCAGGACGCTGCACTCTGACCCGGGTTCAGCTCTGGACACTAATGGATTACAAATAACAATAATAAATTACAGGAGATGGGATAATCTACCTACTGTAATGTTGTATTACCATGACTGTTAGTTATATATTAATGTATAATTGTATTACATTAGCTACATATGCATAAAGCTCATGCTTCAGGGCCTCAGCCAGCCTTTAACTCTCTGTGGTTCACAAAGAAACTTCAGCTGGGGCTGGTTATCCCACGCAGCACCGCTGGCATCAGCGGTACCCTCTGCCAAGGGACCTCCTGCGTTTCTGCTGGTGCTGCTGAGGAGATGAAAGCATCGCTGCTGCCTCGGGCTCTGCTGCCCAGCCCTCCCGGGGGTACCTGCATCCCCATCTCCCCGAAATGCGGTTGGAGAGATGCTGTCCTGGGAGCAGGAGCAGGGATGCTGGGGGCAAGGGATCGGTACGCCTTGCAATGAGAGGTCAGGAGGAAGGGGAAAACAAAGCCCCCTGCAGCCCCCTTTGGTCCCTGGCCCTGTTTTGCTTTGGTTTCACACCTGAGTGGCGCGAGGGAGGGCTGCGGCGTGCCGTGCCGTGATTGCTCCCCAGCAGATACTTGGCGTGACCAAGACCCAGTTCTGTCGAAAGTAATGAAGTGCGAGCCCTTCCCTTCAGTTATTTTTAATGCTCTGAACCCTGTGACGGTTCTGCTCAGGCTCTGGTAAATCCAGGCGAGCTGCCTTTTGTTTGCAGAGCCTCCCCCTGCGCCGCCGGACTGCTCCTCTCGGGGCAAATTACTGGTTGGGCTGCGAGGATGGATGGACTCGGCTGGGTTTGCTTTTTTGGGCTCTCCCCAGTCGGATTAGCCTGGGTGCGGATGGTTTCCCCAGTGCTGTGACTGGGATCGAGGGTCCCTGGGGATCCGGATCAGTGCCTGCGCTGGGGAGGATGCACGGGGCAGAGGAGGAGGATGGACTGAGGGCTCTGTCCCTGCCCTGCCAGGGGACAGCCTGGCTTTTAACAGCTTGCTCTGCTTTTTTTTCCTGGGGACGTTTGATGTGCTCTTCACTGGTCCTGTCCTCTGCCAAGCGGTGCCTGCAGGCTCCCAGCCTGTGGCATGGGCAGTGCGGCATTGGGAGGGATGGGAGATGGGATTGTCTCCTATTCCCATCCTGGCACAACCCTCCTCGCCATCCTGCCTTTAATTTTTGATCCCCTCTCTCCTCTCTTCTCCCGAGAGCGCGAGAAGCAGAGGCAGGAAACGCAGCCTGCTGCCAGATGGCTAGAAATGTAGCATCTGTAATACTTTATCAGAAGAAATTACAGCCGAATCGCTCTCCCTGATTAAACAGCCTGTCCAGATCCTCTGTGAGCCAGCTGGACAGGCTCACCCTCTCACGACAGGAGGGGAGGTGACCGGAGCTGGGGACACAGGGCAGAGGGATGCTTGGCTGGGGAAAAGGGTTGGACCAAACCCTCCTGCAGCGGGATGTGCATCCCTAGGGCAGGCTGTCCTCACCTCCCTGGGCACCTCCTGCGTGGTGCCAGGTCCTGTCCTTCCCTTTCTCCTGGGTGTCTATGGGGTGTGGAGGCAAGCACCCTTCCCTTGGAGAAGGAAGAGCGGAGGAGTTGATGTTTCTCCCCTTCTTGTGGGCTTTCCAAATCTTTTTGCCTTTAAAAAACTCGACACAGCGATGGCCAGCCACCCTGCGGGCTGGTGACATTTTGCTTTTGGAAGCTGTTGTTGTGAAAAGGCAGAGTGTGAGGGGCACAATCGACACCCGGGGCTGGGTGCAACATCACCCCCAGCCATCCCACCCAGCCCCCTCCTCAGCCTCCCAGTTCACCTCCACCCGCAGCCGGGGACGCTGTAAAAAACGCCCGTGAAAAGGGAGACAGGCAGGGATGTTTGGCAAGAAGGGAAACTGAGGCAGGGTGTTGGGCTGTCTGGAAGATCTGAAAGGTCATCTGTGAAGCTAGCGAGAGGCACATCCAGAGTTTAAGCCTCTGAGCAACCTGTCCTCTGGCTCACCCTGCCCTCCCGCTTGTACCGAGTGCGGTGGCCAAAGCACGGTGCTACCGGTTTCAATGGACTTGGCGTACGGACGACTTTTCTATGAGTTCACTCTGTCTGGCTGGCGAAACGCAGGCGTGGACTAATGCCACTAATTTCCACTAATGCTGGTGGAAAAATCTCCTCCTGGCACAGTTTCCCAGGCTGCTGCATGCGTGGGGAGGAGCGGCTGTGCGGGATTGGGGGAGCGGGAAGGGAGGGGACACGGACACGCTGCCTTCCAGAGGAATTCGCATCCAGGCGTAGGAAGCCGTTTTCTTCCCGGATTTGCTGTCTCAGTACTTGAAGTGGTGACCAGATTTTTTTTTTTCCTAAATGGAAAACAGGAGGAATCCGTGCTCTTAAGTGCGTGGAATTAGCTGTAGGAGGCTTGTGTATGAAACACCTTAAGCAGTGGGAGAGGGGTGTTGAGCATCTGCCTGTGAGAGGGGGAGATTTGGCACCGGAATATGGCCTGACACAGGATGCTTTTGGCTGGTACCTGAGCCGTCCTGCATCCCTGTGCCACTTCCCCATGCCACATCCCTGTGCCTTCCCATCAAGCCTACAGGGACCCAGCCAGCTCACAATCATCTCCAGTCATGCTCAGCCCCGTCATCCCTCTGCCCTTGGTAGGCAAGAAATACTTGGCCCAAGAAAGGCACCAAAAAACCACTCCAACCCAGCGGGGTTTAGCCGAAAGGATGCAGGTGGAGCAGGGTTTGGGGTCTCTCAGGGCTCGGTGCAGCCCCTGAGTTTCAGGAAGCCATGGGGCCCGGGGTGGAGGAGGATGAAGAAGCAGCTTCTCTGGGTGGTGAAGGCTTCCTCCTGCGGCATCCTTATGGGGGACTGGGCTGGAGGAGGGGAACCGTACACCTGGAGAAACATTATCCCTTTCCCTGCCCATAAATATTTCAGGAGCAGATTAAAAATTTAAGCCAAAATGAGCCCTGCCATCAGAAGAAACCGGCTCGGTTTCAAGTTCTGTTTAAGTATTTTTCTTTATAATGTAGCTGTGTCAATTAGAAAATGACATTGCTATTTAAAATGCTGTTCCGTAGCCCTCTTTAATTAAGGCAGCGATATAATACCAATCTGCTCTCATTAATGAATTTTTAACAATCAAAATGAGAGCTGAGTGACGCACAGTTGGATTTGCAGGGCGGGTGTTTTCTCCTGGTGGCTCCGACGGCGGAGTGAAAGGAGCAGCGGCTGGTGCGGGAGGAAGGCTGCTCCTCCTCAGGTGGCCTCAGCGCTGGGCTGAGCAGCCGGAGAAGCATCTCAGATGCCTCACGGTGGGTACTGAAGGGCTTTCAGCCCTCCTCTGGCATCCGAGAGCCATCCTAGAGGGAAAAGGTCTGGGAAAAGGTTGGGCTTTGTGTCACCTGGGCGGGAGCACTGTGAAAAAGCAGAGACACGCGCCCAAGTCTTACAGGAGCTTGGTCCACAGTTTGGTCCACATTCCTTCTCCCTCCCTGCCAAGCAGTCCCGAGCAGTAATGCCACCGAAATGAGGGATGCCAAGGGGTTGGGAGCCCAGCAGCCACNCCGCGGGGGGGGGGGGGGGGGGGTTGCACCCTGTCCTTGCTGCCTGGACTCCCCTGGCATCCTTGGAGCATCCTTGGAGCATCCCCTGGCCCCGTTTCCCCCCCGGGGAAGCCTGCGACGCTGCTGTTCTGCTGCGGCAGCAAAGTGGTGATGCGGTGCTGGAGTGCACAGTTTTCTGACCCAAAATAAATACCTAATTGCAGCCTTTTTGCCTGCAAAGCATTTCTTTTTTTTCTTCCTTCTTTTTTTTTTTTATTTTTTCATTTCTTTAATTTTATTATGTTTTGACATGGCAGGACAGATTAAAAGATGCTCCCGCACCGCGGCTCGTGCTAATTGTCTCCCATTGTTTGAGCAGGAAGCCTTTTTTTCCGTGGCAGTTATTATCTGTGATTGCTGGAGGAGCTCTCTCCCCTCTGGTTCTTCCTTCGAGGAGGCAAAACAAAAACAGGAATTTCTTTGAATAATACAAAAAATTAGCCAGGCGTGAAAAGCTTAAGTGCAATCATTTCCGTGGCCTGTTTTGATTCCAGTTGATACGATTTCTTTGCTCTCTTATCCTTCCTCCCTCTTTCCTCTTTGGCATCCGCTCTTTGCTCTGTCCTTTCCCTGATGAACTCGGTATTTTTGGAGAAGTGGGTGCATGGAGGAGCATCCCTGGTGTATCTGTTCTCGAAGCAGGGTGACCATGGGTTGGAGACAAGCATCTGTCCCCTGCTCCAGCCTGGTGGCCGAGCGGATTCAGCCCTCTCTGGGCTTGGATGCAGGTGCCATCGGGGAAATCTGCAATTCCTTTCCTTCTCCCAATATCCCACCCTGCTTTCCAGGATCAGGGATGGTGGCAGTGGTGTCCCCAGCGGTCTGGCAGTGCTCCCGAGGAGAACCTGGACCTGGCTGCATGGCCAGGCGTGTGGCAAAGTTTGCTTTATCTTAGTTTTGCTTTGAAGTAGTTTGAAGTCGAGCTGAAATGACTCGTCCAGAGGGGCCAGAGCTCCCTCCCTGCACCTTCCCCACCAGCAAGAGAGTGGGGAGAGTGGGTTGAGGTTTCCTGGCTGGGTTTTTGTTGCCCATAGGGAAGAGAATCGAAGCCTGGAAACCATCTTGTGGGTGATGGGAGGAAGTGTTAATGTCTAGGAAAACAGAGAGAAAATAGCATCGGCGGCGGCAGCAGCACGCCAGCGTCCCAAGCCCCGGTGTGAGTCGGTGCAAATCCTCCCCGGGCAGATGGGAAAGGCCAACGGGGTCGTGTTTGCCCTTCCTGGCATATGTGTGCCCCTGGCTGCTGGCCAGCGTGGGCAGTGGCCACAGGCCCAGGGAGCGGGGCCATCAGCCCCAGAGCTCCGGCTCCATTCCCCTTTTGCAGGGCTGGGAGGGAGAAGAATGTATTCACAGAGGGAAAAAAAAGATGTAAAGAAGAAAAACAAAAAACATATATATATTCTCTGGTGATTTCAAGAGGAGGAGAGAGAAGCTAAGGGAGCTTTGAGCTTTTGCCCAGGAATAGCCAGAGGTCTGCTGGGAGGCTTACATCCCGCTGCCGGTAATTTTGGAGCTGAATCATCTGCATTTCTGCTGCTCCTGAGACGGAATAAGCATCCCCAGGGTGTCAGAGGCACATTTTTGTGTGTTGACAATGGACCCAATTAAGAAAACCATCCTGAATGACACCTAACGCCGACGTCTCTCATGTCTGGACTCTTGTTGCTCATCTCCCGGTCACACACCTCTCAGGGGTGGTTGTTTTTGCAGACAGAGACGAGTTAGAGGAGCCCGTTCCTCCTCTCTCACCTCTGTGCAAACACACTGTGGTCTCCGTGCCTGACCGGGACAGGCGGTGGCACTCACAGGTTCTGGTGTGGGGATGTGTCCTTGAGCTGGGCAGACCTGCAGGGTGGGATCCCTCTTTTTGCAGGATTCCCCCCCTTTTTCCAGGGTCTCCTGCTGCTCTGTCCCTCCTGGCAGGCACAGCTGAGCTCGTGCTGCTGGACATTGTGGGGGAACTGATTGCTCTTGGGGCCATGTGTGCCTCAAGCCCTGGGGTTGACCTGTCCTCTTGGGCATAGGATCGCCCTGTTTCACCCCAAATGGCAGGACATCTGGTTTCCACACCCCACCTTGCACCGGCCATGAGGTCTCATGGGGTGCAGCAGCATGTGTGAGGGGGTGCTCATCGTCATCAGTTGGAGCCAGCCCCATGGATGTCCTGGACCATGGGATGGTTAAAACCGATGTGCAAATTGCCAAGAGAGGGGAGATAGAGCAGTGAGTGGGGTGGTACGGTGGGGGGTGTCTCTGCTTCATGCTTCAGTGGGGTGGCCTCAGTGATGCTGGGGCTGTCGGGGCAGGGGGGGCTGGGGAGAACTCGGGTAGGTGCCGACCTGGTTCAACAGAGCTCAGGGAGCAGCTGGAACATATGGCCAGCTCCGTCGCCAGCCCCTCTGGCCACCAGCAGCCCTGCTCAGGTGTTCCGCCAGTTTGACCCCAAGCCAGCAGAGGCGGGCGGGGGGTCAGGCAGTGGTCGCCCCTTGCAGGGCCAGTACCCCTATGGCCCCCTGCTGCCACCACCATGAGGAGGTGCAGGTGTCCCCAGCCGGGGCTTTCCCCGCGGCAGCCGTTTCGAAGCAGCCATCAGAGCCAGTTAACGTAAGCTTGTGCACAAACCAGCCCCGGTACTACAGGGGGTGCTGGGGTGCGACCTGCCCGGTGGCACCCATTGCCCAGCACCTGCCTGGAGACCGGGCAGCACGGGGACGACTTAACCCGTCCTTCACCGGGGTGGTGGTGCCAGGCACCATGGCTGCTGGATGCGTGCTTGGGGATGGCAGAGCCCTGTGAGGGCTTGGTGACTCATTGCTTGCATGAAGGATGGAGGCGGAGGAGAGGGGGGATAGCTGGAGGGGGGATAGCAGTGCTGCTCCTTGGCGAGCTGAGCTGGGTCAAGGCTGGCCGGTGCTGCAAAAAGCAGAGAGTCCTGCCAGAGATTTTTCCGAGGAGAGAAATGCCTTTTGTCACCCAGCCCAGTATCAGACATTGGCTACAGGGCCTCCTCCGTCACATCGGGTGCTTCCTAAGCATCTCCGCAGTCTCTTACCGTTCCGTGTGGCTGTGGGACTGGGAGCCTCCGAGCCCCGTCTCTGGGATGTGGGGAAGGGAATGAAAAATAAATCGGGGGGAACCATGAAAACACAAGTCCCTTCTTAAGGGGACCCTGAAGGAAAGCTCCCAGGGCTCTCCTGCCATGCAAGGGCTCTGCAGCAGGGAAGCAGGACTAGCGTCCCCAAGGTGCCACTGCCAGCCCTCCTGAGTGGGCAGAAAGCTTTGTCACCTGTTTGTGAGGCAGGCTGCCAGCTCCTTTCCCACATTGCAGGACATGCCAGCTCAGCGCTGGGATTGTCGCTGGGTTTGCACTGGGGCGTGGGAACCTGCAGTGCCAGGGATTTGGGGTGGCAGCGGCGATGCTGTGGGGACAGAGGCAGCGCTCCCTTGAGCAATCCCTTGTCACCTTCCCTTGTCACCGATCCCTTGTCACCTTCTCCCCACTGTTATGGGAAGACAGTAAGTTTCCTATCTGGAAAGTCCCTTCCTTCCCTCCCACGCTTATCTACTGTCACTGCAGCTCTTGCCCTGCCAGTAGTGGTGGCACTTGGGGATCTCGGAAGGATGTTGCTTGGCTCGTGGAGTGAGGAGGACCCATGTCCTGCTACTCTCCATCCCCTGCCTCTGCCCCTGGGGTGTCATCATCCCACACTGATGCTCCAGCTTGCTCCTCCTCCATCCTCTTGAACCTGCTCTCTCCCGGTCACCAAGTATAATTAACGTACTAATTAGGGTGTCTGTGCCACGTCCTTGGGAAGGCGGCTTGTCTCCTCAGTGCTAATGGAGCTGCTGTCACAACAAACGCCACCGCACACATGCTGCTCGTGCACTGAGCCCGGACAGTCACTGCAGGGCTTCAGCCAGCCAGGACCAGTGTCCCCAGCAACGCTCCTGTGTGCCCCATGGCGTGAGAGTGGCTCCTGGCAGCATCCTCTGTCCTTGTCCCCTACGTCCCCAGGGGGACAGAGCGGGGCCAGTGCTGTGACCCTGCATGGTCCCGAAAGCAACCCACCCAGGAGGACAGGCATCATGCTCCCACTTTCATGCCTTGTCCATGGCTAGAGCTAAGGAGTAGATTTTAATACATTTTATATTATTTAATATATTTTAATAATAAGTTTTCTGGTAAGTTGTGCTTGGGAAGGTCAGGCACAGTCTGTGAAGCCTGGCTGGGTTTAGTGAATAGTTTGATCTCCCAAAAGAGGACTGCAGTATTTTGAAGAGTTCTTCCTTTTCTGCTCAACCTTCCCCTTCAAAATACCCAGTTTCCCTTGTAAAAATAGACCCTCGGTGGCCAAACAGCCCCCAGATGAGAGACGCCGCTTGCTTTGAGCTGGGAAGAAGCATTGCAGCTGGACAACAAAACCATTTGGGTTTTTTTTTCCTGCTTCTTTGGGCTATTGAAAAAAAAAAACAGGAGGTTTGAGGCTTCTCTTTAACCCTGTCATTCCCATGCACTCACCTTTCCCGGCCCCTCTTTGCTGCTGGGGGAAAGCCGGGACGCGAGGGCTGGAGCTCGGGGCAGGGTTGCCGTTGCCGTACGTGATGCCGTTTGCCCAACGCGGTGCTTTCTCTGTCCGAGCAGCCCTTTCCCGTGTTGTCACGAAACAGAAGACAGGGATAATTAAATTGCCCTTTTCCCAGCAAAAAACCATCGTTCTGGTTTCCGCACTGGGCCGGGCTGTGGCCCGTTGCCAGCGGCTCGTGCCTCGCTGCTGATGGAAGGTGTGAAAAGCGCCAGGGAGGAGAGTGGGGTGGGAATTAGCTGGGGGGGGTGGTGGTGGTGGTGGGGGTGGTGATGTGAATATTTGTCGTCCCTTGGAAGGAGAGGTGCCGGCGGGCTGTGGGAGCCGGAGGTGATGATGGTGGCGATGCCACCAGAGGGGTCTCGGGTGCCCCCCTCGGTAATTCCCATCCCTTAAGCTGCTGGGGAGCGGCAGAGGCTGCTGGCGGGCTCTGGGTGCGGATAATCGAGATATTCTTGTCGTTAAGCCTCTCAAGTGTTGCAGGTCTTAAAAAAGGCCCCGGCTGTCGGGTCCCTCTGCTGATGGCTTGGAGGGGGCTGGGGCAGTCTGCCTTCCTCTGCCTCCCCAGGTCCTCAGATCCATCAGTGTTATTGCTTTGCCTTCAGCTACAACAGCATTATCAGGGCTGATGTGGCATTATACTGGGGCAGTGGGGCTGGTCCATAGGTGGCAAGAAGAGGCTCAGGAAAAGATGAGGGTGGATGCGTGGGATGGATGGATGGATGCATGGATGCATCCTCCGGCAGTCGAGTGGCTGCAGGGAAACACTCCTGGAGCTGGGGATCCAGCCCGGCATGGTGGCTGCTCAGCCCCTGGGGGGCTGTCACCGTGTCCCGTGACTGCCTGGCTCTCCTGCCAGCCCTGATCCCCCAGCCCTGATCCCCTTTTGGAATGGTGTGGTGCTCCCTCCCTGGTGCTGGGTAGGACTAATTAATGAAACAAGCTCATGGCAACCTCGTGTAAGGGCAGAATGTATTTATACTCTTTGTCACCCTGCCTCGGCTGCTTTCTTCTTTCCTCCTCCAAGCCTCTGCCACCCCAGGTCCTCAGATCCATCAGTGTTATTGCTTTGCCTTCAGCTATAACCCTGCTACTTGACTTCCAAGAGCTGGCTCTCCCTGGCCGTTGTCACCCTTTCGCCTCCCCTCCCCTGAAATATTAACGCCACAAATCACAAGCGACAGCCGCTTGGCTGGAGCCCCCGTCGCTCGCACACCGGCCCCCAGGGGGGGTGTCAGAGGAGGGATGGGACACGCCATGGGTTTGTGCTGCTTCTCCTCAGGGGCTGCATTTGGCTCCCAGGTCAGAGGGGAGAGGGCAAACCCCCCCTATTCTACGGTGGGGAAGCGGAGGGGCAGCATCAAGGATGGGGCGTACAGGGCCCTGCATGCCTGGCATATGGGCACCTTCCCATCCCTCCTCGTGTCCCACCTCTGTGTCCCTCGACGTGTGGTTTTCCAGTCCCCCATCCAGCCAGGTCCAGCTTGCCCATGGTCTCTCCTTCTCTGCAAACCCAGCGGCTGCCACGTGAGCCTCAGGTCGTGGAGCCGGGTTGGGAAGGAGAGTCGTGTCCCCTGGGAGCACGCGTGCACCCCGACATTCTGCCGTGTGGGACACTGATGGGCAGCGGTGGGGAACGGGGGCGATGAGTTTCTGTTACTCCTCTTGTTTGGTGGATGATGGGGTTGCTCACGTGAGGACGAGCTGGGGACAGCAGATGGGAAGGAGATTACGGGTGGCTTTCTCGCACGCCTGTGTGCATGCACACAGCCAGGGTGGCGGACCACAAGGCGCGGGTGAGCATCGCACCCTCTCTTTGGGTGACAGAGGGGACAGAAACAAGGGGGACAGCGGAGGGGAGAGGTGGGCACGGCACTGGCCTGTCCCCAGCTGGTCAGGAGGCTGAGGGGCATGGCTCTTCTGTGGGTTTGCAGCAGAGGGAAAGGGCAGTGCTGTAATGTGGGTCCGTCTCCGGCAATTGGCGTTTAGTCCTGGTGGGGATGGAGGGGGGTCCCTATGTGCCTCAGTTTCCCCCAGCAGTGAAACAGGAATGGGATGGCTGTGTCTTGCTGGAAGGGTAGCTGCCCGTGCTGGGTGCATCCTCAGTCATCCCAAATCCCACCCCGCTGCAGAAAACAGCATCCCTGGTCCTCCCTTTGCACCAGCAGCTTCCCAGAGCCTCAAACCTTCCCTAGAGGGAGGTGGAAGAGCAGGAGCCAACCAACCTCTTTGGCATTTCGTGGGGGAAATGACAGCCGGGAAGGGGAGTGTTGGCACCCGGTGGAGCAGGGTAAATAAAGACGTATTTGCTTTTCTCTCCTGTTCCCCCAATGATGCATTTACCCGGCTTCATTCGTGCGTGGGAGAGAGCTCTGCCCCAGCCAACCCTCAGGACAGACTTTGGGAAGGGACGGAAGGGATGTCCCAGTGCAGGCAGGGCTGGCGGCGCGGGCACACGTCGGTCACTGCTGCCTGCAGGGGTGACCGTCTCCGCCACTGGAGACAACCTTCCCTCTCCGCTGACCTTCATGCCCATCAGCATCAGCTTTGCTGCTGTTTGACATCCCAGGATGCCGGCGGTGGCAGTGGCTGTGGTGCCGGCATTCCCGAGGGAGGCGGCTGGGGCGCAGGGGGCTCGGCCAGCCTGAGGTGGGGGTTTCATGGGCAGAGCCGGAGGGAGGTGGAGTGGGTGCACTCGGGTGTGTAATTCAAGGACTTGGGCTCGCTAACAGAGGTTAAAAGGGGAGTGGTGTGATCCGTTGGGAAAATCATTAATGGTAGCCTCTGCCGGTGGTGCTGCTCATTAGCCTTCTCCTCACCCACCCACCCGCTTCCCTGCACAGAGAGGGGAAAGGCAGGGGGCAGAAGGGGAGGGTGGGAGAGGGCAGCATGGGGGGAAACTGCTGCTTGTGGAGGTGGCTGCTGGCTGAGGAGCAGCCATTCCCTGGTGGTAGGTCCCTTAAGGTTCTAAAGATGTACCTGGTGTGGAAAATCCATTGGTGGTAGGCATCCCCAGAACAGCTGGGGAGGTCTTGGTGGTGGGTGCTGCTGTACCTCATGGGGATGGGGAGCAGGGTGTGGGTGGCAGAGGGAAGGTCCCCTGCATGGGGTGGGACAGGCAGGGGCGGCCAGCAGGAGCTGCTCCCTCTCCTTGAGTTCCTTCCTGGGGGCTCCCCACTGGCCCAGCTCCACTCTCCAAAGGGCTCCCAGGAGATGTTGTGGTGTTACCAACTGCAGACCACTATGTGATCACCAAGGCGACATTTTTGGGAGACAACGGGAAGATTTACTTCTTAAGCCCATTCCATCTTGACTTTCTGCCACGATGGGCATTGCCTTGGGGGGAGCACTGCAGAAATGCCCGTCATCCCCTTGGAGAACACAGGAGACCCCCTCAGCCGTCACCCAGGAGAAGTTTTGGACTGGAGGATCGCTTTTCGTCTGGAAGGATCCCAAAGCATCCCTGGAGCTGAAGAGTGCCCCAGTCCCTTGAACCATCCTATTCCCGCAGATGCCTGAGGAATATTAGCAATTCCATAAGGAAATGAGTGGGAAAACAGCAGCACCCAAGTCTCCCCAGTGCCGTGCCCAAGGCGTGCGGTGTGTCTGTGCCTTCCCGCACACTGCCTGAAGAGACACCCCCTTTTTGGGGGGAAAAACTTAACACCCACCCGCCTCACCCATGGATGCTGAAGTGCCCAGCAGCTGGATTACAAACAGGAATAGCCATCAGCCCATCTGGGATATCCCGATTTCCATGGGCTGCCAACGTGGAGGCCTTTGCCTGTGGTTGTTCTTCTCTTGGGTCTGCTCCAAAGCCTGTCAACGGCCCTGGAAGCCGTTCTCAGGTGGCTCCATCTGAGGAAAGAAAGTGTTGAAATACCGCAGGAAACGCTGTTTTTTTGAGGTATCAGCTTCAGCCAGAAATGGGGGGGAAAAAAACAAACCCAATTTTTTGGATAAAAGGCCAGTTTTCTCCTCCTGGGCTTCAGCTCCCTGAAGTTCGTTTCACCCAGGAACCAGCCAGAGTTTGGGCACAAAATGGGCACCAGTGGCCCCCAAGGGAACAGCTCGTCACAGCCACAGGTGTCACCATGCCTTGGCACCAGCACCTTCCTGGGACACGGGGGGAAAACAGGATGAGTTTCCTTCTGCCAGCTGAAACCTTGGCTTGGGTGCCAGCGTGTGAGCTGCAGCAACCCCGGTGGGGTGGCATAAAGAGGCAGATTTTGGCTACTGGGGGCAGGGTACACCCTGGAGCACCCAGGGATAATGTGTGTGGTGACCATCTTGGTGAACACAGTATCTCAGGGGTGCACTGGGGACTCCCAACTTGTTCCCTGCCAGTTCCCTACCAGTTCCCTGCCTGTTCCCTGCCTGTTCCAGGCCAGGGCTTAATCTTTTAAATCCGACTGTGATGTTGGGGGTTCTTTTTGCTGCGAGTGCTGGTACCCTGGGGAATGGCTGACTTGGGAGGCAAATTTCCTGACTTCCTCCTCGTCTCTGGCGTCGGGTCCTTTTCTTGGCTCACAGCGAGCATCCGTTTTAACCCGCCGCCAGTCCATTATCACCAGTTTAACCGGCCTGGCCTCCCGTCAGGAGCGGCTGTGCAAATACACGGGCAGCGGAGGGAGCAGCTCCGAGCTGCGGATCCCTGCGGAGCGGTGACCATGCTGGGGCTCCTGCTCCTGCTCCTGCCCAGTGGCTTCCCAGGGTGTGCTGGGGACTGGTACCCTCTTCCAACAGGGCACTCCAAAAAGCTCTGCATTTATACAATGCATGTCATGTTAGGCACTGTGTGTGCAGAGGTACCATATACATATTAGAATCATAGAATCATCATAGAATTTTCTGGGTTGGATGGAACCTTTAAGATTATCTAGTCCAACTGCCAACCTGTGACAGAAAAACCCATCACTAAACCATGTCCCTCAGCACCATGTCAACCCGTCTTGAATACCTCCAGGGATGGTGCCTCAACCACTTCCCTGGGCAGCCCATTCCTAGGCTTGATAGCCCTCTCAGTGTCAAAAGTTTTCCTAATATCCAACCTGAACATCCCCTGGCACAACTGGAGGCCATTTCCTCTTGTCTTATTGCCTGTGACTTGGGAGAGGACCAAAACCTGTGTGACAGCAGTACCTGCAGCTTCTCACTGGGCGTTCCAGGGACTGAGAGGAAGGCACGTGAGAGGGTGCCACCTATAGTACCCTGCACAGGATGGTTCCTATAGCACCCTGATGCTGGGGTGCCACCTTAACCAGGGACCTGCAGAGGGATGGCAGCAGATGGGTGCCCATCTATGGGCAGGGACTTCTCCCTGATGCTTTTAGGCTTGTCTCCTCTGTTACGGGCAAGCTTTGGCGCTGCTTGGGGAGGCAGAGGTCTCAAGGTGAGACAAGACCTCCGGGTCCAGTGGAGGGCCACAAAGGTGCTCAGAGCGCTGGAGTGCCTCTGCAGTGAAGACAGGCTGAGAGAGCTGTTCAGCCTGGAGAAGAAAAGGCTCTGGGGAGACCTTAGAGCAGCCTTCAAATATCTGATGGGAGCTACAGGAGAGCTGGAGAGGGACACTTTGTCAGGGAGTGGAGTGACAGGACAAGGGGGAACGGCTTTAAACTGGAAGAGGGGAGATTTAGATGAGATACCAGAAAGAAATTCTTTGCTGTGAGGGTGGTAAGACCCTGGAACAGGTTGCCCAGGGAAGTTGGGGATGTTCCATCCCTGGAGGGGTTTGAGGCCAGGTTGGATGGGGCTTGGGAAAACCTGGTTTGGTGGGAGGTGTCTCTGCCCAGGGCAGGGGGGTTGAGACTGGATGATCTTTAAAGTCCCTTCCAACTCTAACCGTTCAATGACTGTAAGACGGGCAGGGACCTGCTCTCCTGCCTGGTTCTGTGCAGAGTACCTGGCGAGGGGGCCCAGGCCTCCCCCTTCCACCAGGAGGAAAAAATAATAATCTCCAAGCCAAGAAATTCGGGGCGGCTGGGAGCGTATTTATCACGGTGAAGAAAAAGGCTCTGTTCCCTGCCTCTCCGCGGCGGCTGTTTATCACACACGCAAGGGTATGGAGAAAATGTTCCATTTGTTGGGTACAGCCGTCAACCCACACAGCGTATAAATTAAGGGCTTTTTACATGCAGAGTTCCTGAAATAAAACACACACACACACACACACAAAAGAGAGAGGAGTTTTGTATCGGCCCCGGCTCGCTGCCTCTCCCGGGCTGTCCCTGCGCCCCGGCCCCGGCCGGCGCTGGCTCCCGTTCAGGAATTCCACATTATCTCCGACCGTTTCCAGCTTCCTCAGCAGGGAACAGCTCTGCTTCTGTCTTCCTGCAGCCACATCTGGAAAGTGTTACGCCAGGGTGTCAGTCCTCAGAGCCGGGCGGCTGGCATGTGCTCCCCCCCTACCCCTGCCTGCTGCCCTGCCTGCTCCACCACCCTTCCCGCTGCCTTCCCTGGAGGGCTGCCAGGCTTAGTTTTATCTGCCTTCCCGTTTTTTGGGGGAGTTTTCATAGATGTTGGGGGGATGGCGGGGAGAGATGTATCTGGGGACCACCCCTCAAGCCCCCAAACCCCGTGACTTGGTCTCTGCAGGCAGGGGATGCTTTGCTGTGGCCCTCAGCTCTGCTGCCATGCTTGGGAGGCAGCGGGGAGAGATGCAATGAAAAATCCTCCTCTTTGCCTGCTTTGCAGGGAATCCCTGCTGGCTCAGGGGAGTTTTTGCCTCCTGGCCCTGTTTCTGGGCTGGTAAAACCTTCATCCCTGGGCTACAGCGTGGTAGGGGTGTGGTGCTCTATGTGCAAAGTGCTGGGGGTTATAGAAGGGAACCTGGAGGGGTAGAAACCTGTGTGATTCCCCAGCGCTGCTGGGGGGTGTTCAGAGTGATGCTCCCTGCGCTGAGAGCTGGGACTTGTCCTGCCCGTGGGTTTAGATCTCTGGGATTTCTTCATATGCAAGGGCATAAAGGCATTTGGCTGTCAGCATCTCCATCCCTCGGGAAATCTCTGCTGCATGTGGGGACACGTGGGGACGCTCAGCTGGACGATGGCAACCCGGGGGGATGAAAACGGAGAAGCTCCCTGCAGCATCCCACTGTTTTGGGCTTTCTTCTTTGATTGTGGCAAGTTCCTGGAGGTACCCCCGTTCCACGCCGTGGGTGTGATGGTGACACTGCCCAGAGGGAAGGAGTTTTGCAGAAAACAAGTGGTTGGGGGACCAATGTGCCTTTTGGAGCATAGGATGTGGAGAAAGCTGGTTTTTAGGGCAGGGGCAATGACAGTGACCTGGAAACAGGGTTGTGTGTGCCTTAATGATCGGCGTGTGCGGTACACACCAGGGTCTTTAGCAGGGAGGGATGGTGGAAGTGCTTAAATGTGCCCTAACTTATCATCAAGGGGAATCAAAGAGGGTTCCCTGGAGTTGACTTTGGACTTTTTTCTTCTTCTTTTTTTTTTCTTTTTTTAATCTTCTCTTACTTTTAAACCAGCAGGCCTACCATTGTGGGTTTTTAAAATTAAGGAAAAAAAAAAAGAAGAAAGAATAGAAATACACCCAGACCTTGGTTTTATAGACCTTACAGATGCATCCGGCACCAAACTGATCCCAGATGCAGCTCCACTGTCAATAGTGTTACACGAGGGATCAATCCCCTTCATTGTTTTATGTGGCCTCTACAGCATCATCAGCTAATTAAAGCTAATGGGTCCCAGAGCAGCACTGACAGCATCTGATCCTATCAGCCCCCGCAGACGTTTTAGCTTGACGGGCGACTCCGGAGCCGGATCCTGCACTCCAGACCCCGGCGAAAGCCCGTATTGACTTGGGGGATCAGGCTACAGATCAATGGGAGCTGTTGTTAAACAAACATCGCCGGATTAATGTCAGCTCCGCAGGGGGAGGAGGTCGATGGCTGCTAATTCGAAAGGGGTGGGAGGGAGGAAGGGGACGGCGGTGACAGCGGTGACAAGGGATGGAGAGGGGGAGGCCGGGCTGTTAAAACGTTCTCTGTGTCCGCGGCAGCATCTGAGCTTTTCCCAGTCTCGGATTTATCGTCATCCTGGGTGGGAGGCTGTGCTGGAAAAGAGCTCAGCAGCATCCCTGAGGTGCCTAAATCCCTTTGCTTGTGCTTCAAAGGGAGGGGAGGTGGCCTTGATTCGTCCCTAGAGGGGACAGGGACTCCTATGCCCTTTCTGTATGCTGACCTTGGTGGAAGCATCTCCCCCAGTGTGGTGGAGCACTAAATCTCTGGTTCCTGCTTTCCCTTTTCCTGTGGCTCCACTATCAATCAGCTGGAGCTCGGGGACATCCAGGGATGCGGGTTGGGAAGGTTTCCCTTCCCACAGTCGAACCCCCCAGTGCTGCAACTAGTCTGTCTGGGGCTCTAATCTCTTCTTTCCTCTTCTTTCGCCTCATTTCTGTGTAGCCCAGGGTGAGAGGGGATGGGGAGGGCGACTGGCAAACCAATCACTTGATCCCGTACCAAGGCAAGGTGAGGAAACTCTCTTACCAAGAGTAGTTTTTATATCTGTCCCACTATTCCTCTGGGGTGATCTATCACCACGGGTGGCTCTTACTTTTGTTCAGTTGTGGAATTGGGCAGACTGATGCTGGGCAGGAGAATGGCTTCTTCCCCATCCTCTCTGCATAGCAGGTCGAGCCTCTTTGGATTTCTCATTCCCTCCCACCAGGGCTTTTTCATCCATCCTCTCCCCTTGCCCCTCCGGCCCCTGCATCCCCTTTGCTCCGAGATGTCTCTGAACCAGACTGTTCCCACTGAGGTTGGTGGGAAGATTGGAGAAGTTATATTTGAATGCCAGGCTCAAAGGAGGTGGCAGAAATGCTGCTGGAGCTGGTTACAGCTGACATCTGGGGGCTCAGCAGAGCTCTGGTGTCAGCCCAGCTGAAAGCAGAGGAGGTGGGAAGCCCCAGACAGCTGCAATTTGGTTAATAAATATTTATTTGGAGGTGACAAACACTCTCCTGGATAAAGCCTTTGAGAAAGCTAGCAGGAAAAAAAAACAAGAGGATTGCGAGGGAGTGACAGGGTGTGCTTTTTTTTTTGAGGCTTTACCGTGGGGATGTTGAAACGAGCAGCTGATGAACTGAAGGATGTCGCAATCCGCACTGGTTTCCCAGCACGGGCTGGGTGACATCAGGGGACACGGGCAAATGTCCCTTGGTCTCAGCCCTTGGCGAGTGAGTGCCCAGCACGAGGCACCCTGGCGCTGTGGGGGCTGCGGTGGCTCAGCTGGGGGCTCTCAGGGGTAAGGTGCGCCGGGAGGGGGTAGGAGCCAGGGAGGACGCAGCAGCCCCGTGGTCGGGGTCTGGTCTGGGTGATAAAAAGGCTGAAGCTTAGATATTCTCTTAAAAAGGAGAAGGAAGGGAGGGCAGCCGGGCTGGGATGGGAGGTGTAGCGCTGAGGGGTGCCCTCACCTTGCTGCCTCTTGGCTTACTGGCGGATGATTTTGCGGTGCTGGGAGTGGGGATGGGGCAGGTAGCCCAGGCACTAACCCCATCCACCCCCAGCAAAGCTGGCCTGCTCCTCCTGGGACAATGGGAAAAGGTGCTTCAGTTTCACCTCTGGTCCTTCTGTGTGTGGATTGGGAAGGGGAAACTTGCTGTATGGGGGGGGACTTTGGGGACTTTTGAGGACTTTCTCTGTATCAGATCGACATCCAGCAGGGTTGGAGTGGGCGTTGGGGTTGATGTGTGCTGTAGACAGTGGAGACAAGCCAATTGCCTGGGCATCTCCTAAACCGTCCCTGCTCCATGGTGGGCTCATCTCACCCTTGGTGCTCAGCTCTTCCACCACTCTCCCCTTGTCCTGAGCAAGCTCACATCTAACCCCAATACTCATCATTGCCATTAAAGCCCACTGGGGATGAGACATGGCGTGGATTGCTGCTGGGGTGTGGGAAGTGCTGTCTTTATTCCAGGGTGGGCTGGGGGCTGATGGCCATGACATCCATCCCTGCTGCCCTGAAGCTGCTAGTGATGATGCTGAGCCCCGTACTGCAAACATGCCCACGGTTTCTCTGGCTGCAGGGAGCAAAAGGATGAGCTGTGGAGCTCTCTGCAGGTGGCTCAGTGACTTCTGGCTTTGGGGGAAGTGGCCGCTGGAGATGCTGGTGTGTGTGGGCAACAGGGGAGTGCCCAACTCTGCCCCATGGGAGCTTGGAGCAGGAGCCCAGGATATGGCAGGGTGTGGGAGTCAAACCCAGTTGGTTCCTTGCAAGGCACATGTTCTTGCAGCACATGAGGACAGTGGGGACAGTGTGATGCTCCTGAGCAGCTCTAGTTTGGGACAGACACAAACACTGAGAACGTTTGGTCTTGGTTTTGATCATGCAGGGAGGTTTCTTGCAGAGACTTTCTCGGGGGGTGGTAGCCCTCTCTTAGCTGGTGTGCAGGAACTGGACTTTCTGAGCTGAAGGCTTGACATGGGCACCCCCAGATGCTCCTGCCTTTGTGGGCCCCCTTGTCCCATGCTGCTGGGGAAGGAGGAACCATCTCTGCCCCAGTGCTGCTCACTCATCTTTGCTGCGGTGGCATGTGGAAACGGGTTCAGCGAAATCAAACCCCAGGAAACGCCCAGACCGGGTGTCAAAGGTTTTAACCCCCCCCAAGAAGCAGCGTAGCTCACTCAGGACACCTGCAAGCAAACACAGAGGGGCTGTCCTCTAGGAGAAAATGCTCTGCCACCCCCTCTCCTCCCGTGGGGACAGGGGGTGGCGGTGGCAGAGCTGGCAGCGGCAGAGAGGGAGGGAGCCCGCGACCTACGCGATTAATAATAGAAACGCTGGCATCCGTTTTAGATTAGCGAGAGAAAGCTCAGTGCCCATCTCGCCCAGCATGTAACTTTAATGCCGAGATAATGAGCAATGATATTTATTTGTAAAAGATCTGGAGATATCGCTGCCCAGGGAGCAGCCAGGAGCTGTCAGAGCCCGCTCCGTCCCCGCGGCGGCTGCTCCCAGCTGAAACCCAAGCGCTCTCCTCCGACCGGCTCACTTTTCACGCTCCAGCTCCGTTCACCCAGCAGGGCACGTGGTTCAGCTCCAAGCCCTGACTAAGATTTGCTGACACTGCTCGTGATTTGGGCCATTACGGCGAGGAGATGTCTGTCCTGCAGGATAGGCTGGATACACCCCCTCGGCACTCTCAGGTCAAGCTCCTGGGATGGGGTTTAAAGCCATCTCCCATCTCTAAGCCTTCCTCCCTGGCATCATCTCTCCCAGCCATCCGGGTGTCACTGGTGGAGCATCGTGCTGTGCCCATGGAGGGCAGGCAGGAAGGATGTGGGGTGTGGGCAGGAGGTGGCACGGCATCAGCTGAGCTGGTGAGGGGACGGTACTGGCTGAGATTTTGGGGCCACTTCACAGAGTCTGGGGACAGACTTTTTTTCCTTCTGGCAGGGCTTGCTGCCTGGTGAATGAGTCTGGGACAGATGTTTGGGGCAGTGACAACCCATGGTCTGGGCAAGGACGTGGCTCCTCCAGATGTCCCAGTTTGGGGACAGGGCTGCTCCTGCCCCTCTTGCCCTCCTCGGGTTGGTGTGAGAGGGCTGAAGGACGGACACGCCGCTGTGCCCAACCTGGTGTTGTGTAACTGGACAGGAGACAGGCTTAGGCTGTATTTGGCAGGTGGGTGTCCCTTCCTTATTAAGCCATCCCCGGGGTAATTACTGACCTAAGGCCTGATGAGATAATGCTCCATTATTTTTGTTCTATTGGGGGATTAGGAGCAGTAGGATTTCTCAAAGGTTTTATCTCTGCTGAGGTCTTTGGGCTGCGAGGCACGTTTGCAGGCGGGTAAGAGGACCTGGGCTCTGCCAGCCCCCACTGTCACCGCTTGCCGTCCTGTGGGGGTTCATCCCAGAGCCTGGGGGTGGTGGGTGGGGGTACAGCAGCTCCGGGCGAGGGGGACCCTGGCATGGGGGGAGGGGATGCTCATCCCTGGGGCTCTGCTGGGAGGGATCTCCTTTTGATGCTCTTGCAGCCCCATTCATCACCGCGTTCCCGCGCCGGGCTGTGTGCCAGCGGGAAGGAGGAGGTGACACTTCCAAATAAACAGGGAGGTGGGTGGTGCGCGCCAGGCCAGGGAGCAGAGGGTGTCCCCCGGGGCGGAGGGGGCTTCTCCCGTGATTTATGGCCGAGATGACGCAGAGCTATCAGCACAGCCTTTGGAAGCTGTTTACTAACAGCGTCTTCTCGGGGCTGTTGACGCCGGCGTGGGATGCTCGCGGGGTTTGTAAGGGAAAGCATCCCCTGTGACATCGCTCTGGTGACACCACCAGCTCTCCGGCTGGATCCCGGCCAGGGACAGCCTCAGGGTGCTGATGGGACCCCTCTGTGAGAGCCCCGGAGATGCTTTTATGAGGGGATTTGGGTTGTTGGATGCGGGGAGAGAGTAAAATGTGCTTAATGGAAGAGGCCTGGCTCAGCGGGGGCTCCCCTCCTCCCTGCCACCCCTGCGCAGCCAGCCCTGCAGCCGCGGGGATGGAGCTGGCACCGGAGCAGGGAAGCAGGCAGGGCTGGACGCGGTCCAGGCCGCGCACTTGATCCAAACACAGCTGGAGCTGATCTGATGAAGTGAGAGGTTAAGAAGAGAGCATCTGTTATCTAAAGGGGACACACAGTGGGAAACTGTAAGCTCTTTATTCCCCCCACCCCACCCCCTCTGTTCAGTGCATCATCCCTGACTTTATTTCTTTGATTTATTAAGGAAGCCTGCGCTTCCGGGGCTGTAATTAAGTGCCACTGTGTGAGCTTTTGATAGCGAGTGAATGATATAATGGCTTGCACATTCACCGTCTGCTCAAGTGCTTTAGGATCTAGATAACACGAGGAGGGATTTCTCCTGCCCACCGGGGAACCGCAGCGGAGCCAGGGTTGAGTCACGGCGGGGTTTAGCCGAGCGTGGCGGTGTCCGATGGAGGAAGTGGGGAGGGATGCGGGAGCCACTGAGCACCGTGGTGGAATCATCACAGAATCCTAGAATGGTTTGGGTTGGAAGGGACCTTACGGATCATCCAGTTCCAACCCCCCTGCCCTGGGCAGAGACACCTCCCACCAGATCAGGTTTTCCAAGCCCCATCCAACCTGGCCTCGAACCCCTCCAGGGATGGGGCAGCCACAGCTTCTCTGGGCAACCCGGTCCAGCGTCTCACCACCCTCACAGCAAAGAATTTCTTCCTAATACTGTGATTCAGGAGAGTATCCATGATCCACTGAGAAGGGAGTTCACATCCTCTTGCAAAAGACCATCACATCATCTTTACGGGATGCTGGAGACTAAGTCGGGTGTGGAGCCTCCCAGATGCCCTTGCTCTATCCCAGCCTCATGTGGTCTGGAGCTGGAGAGGGGATCATGGCCCCTCAGCCGATGCTGCTGGCTGTAGCGTGGTGTCATCCCAGCTCGGGGGTGTTTTAAGGGAAGAGAGGGCTTGACCATCCGTAGCCTTGAGGAACAGGGGGTGTCAGCAGCTGGCAGCATCCTGCCTGATGCGCTGCTTTCCCTTGGTGGCCAGAGGTGTTTGCTGGCAGGTTTTGCCCAATATCTCCAGGCTGCCTGGCAGGGGTGGTGGCAGTGCTAGACTGATGTGGGGGGGGTATTGTAATGCCAAAGAAAAGGTCTTCTCCTCTAAACCAGGACAAGTGGTTTGGTTTGCACTCCCACCAGGCCATCTCTCTGGGGGCTGATGATGCTGGTGTCCCACGCTGGGACCTGGGGGTCACTGCTGCTGTCTTCAGTTTCCCCCCAGGATTCAATTCTCCCCTTGGTTCCTGGGGCTGCTCCTGAGCCTCCCTCCGTGCCTCTGCAGCGCTGCTGCGACACCCCATTCACCCACGCCTGGTTTTTAGGCAGAAATAAATTTCTCCTTACTGTAAGAGCCATTTTTGATACATAAACAGGATTATTTTAGTGGCTTGGCGAAAGGCCACAGGAGGAGTGAGCTCAGTGTTTCAGCTCTGTGCACATTCACTCTTTTGCTGCCAGCTGCAGGAGGGGGGGGGGAGGGCAGCAAGAGGAGGAGGAGGAGGAGGAATGGGTAAAAAAAACCCCTAACCCTACGTGTAAATAAACTTAAAAAATAAAAAGTGACAGAGATTATTTGCCGCTTAATGAACTAAAACGTCCAACCTCCCACTAAGCAGCACCGTTGTTTATAAACTACAGAAAGGGCTTTATTTTAATGGGCAGTAAATCTCATTCATCCCCAGCCCTGGCAGTCGGGAGCGGGCGGGATGAATGGGCTGGCGCTGAACGCGGCCCCCTTGCTCCTGCGCTCCCTCCGAACGGCTTCTCACCGGGTGTTTCCCCCCCCGGCACCCCTTACCCGCATTTGCTGTTTTCCTCCCTTCCTCCTCTCCTTCCTCATCCTCTCTGCCGGGCCGATAAGGGGGTTATCTGGCCAGGAAGAAAGGAGGAATCTGTCCCTGTGCCTCGGCATGTCACATCCGCTCGGTTTTGTTTATTCACTTGAAAATTCCGCTCTCCCCCCCCCACCATCCCCAGCCCCGTTCTGTCTCTGGGTGGCAGCTGGAGAGTGGCCCAAGATAATCACAGCCTTATTTTTTATTTATTCCTCTTAAATAAAGCCTGCTGTAGCCTGCAGGCGGATTTTGTCCGGTTGCCCCCATCCTGCTCCTGTGCTCCTTGCTCTGCAAACAGGGTGTGAGAGCGATGGCGATGGGAGCAGAACCCCCCTCCTACAGGCAGGGATGCCCACATGAGGGGACACAGTGGCTTTTATGCAGGGACAGTCCCTCCAAGTGATTACAGGTGCAAAATACATAGATATATTCTGTTTCTGGCAGGGAATCATGGAAAATGAATACAACCTGTGAGCATCTATGGAAAGGAGAGCACCCGAGCTGGGGGGGGGCGAGATGCCTGGGAGAGGTTTCGCTGCTTTGGGTTGAAAAGACATCTAAAACCAGGTTTAGGGCTGGCCAGGCCTCACGTGACACCTGGCTGTTAGTGGCTGAGTGCACTGCTGAGATTTGAGCTGGGGTCTCTCGTGGTGCCGGGAAGCACTGGGAGCTGGTCCCCTCCACAGGAGATGGACCATGGTCGGCTCAGGTGGGAATCTGGGATGAGCTTGGCTTTCCCCCTGGACAAATCAGGCACCCTGAAAACTTCTGGCCATCACTCATAGGGTGACATACTCCTAAGGCAAGAAAGAAAATAGTAATTTATCTATTCCTGTTTGAGCTTAATATCCATAATCTGCCATTAATCAAACGAGGACTATAAGATCCTTACTTAGGCCTAATCAGTGCATAATGGATTATCTACAGGAACTAATAAAAGGTAATTATCTATGCTTTGCAAGTTCCAATTACTGTACTTATATGATCAATTAATTCTTGTAACAGTTTCACAGGTGCAATTTGTGTGACAACATTACACTGACTCCAGGCAGAGGCTTAGCGCCTGCCTGGCAGGGATACTGGTAGGAATACTGGTTAGGGATGCTGGCAGAGATGCAGGGATGCAGGCAGAGATGCTGGCAGGGCTACTGACAGGGATGAAGGGTGGTACAGGGGGCAGTGGGGATGCTGCCCTGCTGGCACAAGCACCCTGGTGCATCCCGAGCTCTCCCAGATGCTACACTGGGAAAAACCACCTCCATGCAAGGAGCTGCTGGGCAGCACGAAGCTGTCAGCCACATACTGGTGGTCCTGTCCCCAGCAAAGGCTCTTCTGCCCTGTGCTTTTTCCCTCCTCAAAGAAGCTGGACTGTGGGTTTGGCAGCCCCTTGGCCCTGTCCATCACTGTGTCCCCCAGGGGACGTTGCCCCTGTCTCAGCATCACCTCGGGGTGCCCTGCTGCTCCCTTCCCATGCCCCGTGCAAGCAAAGCCCCGTGCAAAGGCAGCTGGTTCCAGTCATCTCCTTCTCCCGCGTGTCCCTCTCGCTGGCTTGCAGAGTCATTGGAGGGTCTTAAAGGAGGAGGAAATATTCCAGCAATGTCTGTGCAGTTTTAGGGATGGCTTAAAATTACAATAAATTTGAGACACTTTACATGTCCACTTGGGGCCCAGCATTGTTACGGTAATTTGAAGCAGATTGAGTCAGCGCTTGTGGCAAATGGCAGATCTAAGGGCTTCAGCAGGAACCCAGGGATGGAGGAGGTGGTGAAGAAGGAAGGAAGACACCATTTCTCCCATGCCAGTTGGAGCTACGGAGCCAAACCCTCCCAGACTGCCCCTAGACACCTCTTTGCAACGGGGCAACCCTGACTCACAACTCACTCAGTGGTTCTTCCTTCTCTTTTGGGGGATTTTTTAAAATCTTCTGGAGCTCTGTAATCCAGGGTCACCTTCTGTTGTCCCCATGTCAGAGTATGTTCTAGGGGCAGCTGTTCACTTGGAACTGGGGTCCAGTGAGCCAGGTCCTGCTCCTGAAGTGGCCCTACTGGGACATGGGGATGTGTCACCTCTTCCCTACCCTGAGGGTTTGGATGGTGAACCACCCCCTCCTTACGAAGGCAGACCCACAGCTCTTGGGACCTCAGGCCCAAAGGTGTTTGGGGACAGTATTTGATGGGTCGAATTAAGTTCTCTCAAGCTCTTCCTTGGCACCGTGAGGCTGGGCAGAGGTTTGGTAGCAGGAACCTTGCCCTACCAGTGCAAGCCACCACTGGGTTGGGTTGGTGGAGGGAGCAGAGCTGTGCCTCCAGAGAGGACGGGACACTCAGTCACTGTCCTTGCTCTTGCTTGGCTTCTCAGTGCAAAAAAGGGAAAGCTAAGGATAAAGAGGACTAGGGCTGGGTGGGAGAATGGTTTTCTCCTGGGAGACCCTGGGGCTTGGAAATGTGTTTGAGTCAGGAGCATCACACACACTAGAGGCCCAGAAGGAAGCACTTTTGGAAAAGTTTGGTTTCACTTCAGCCTTTGCAGAGAGTTTCATGTCACTGCAAAGGAGCAGAAACAAGAATGTGTTTCAACGTGAAACTTGTTTTTAGAAAAAGCTATTGACATGGGATCTTTTGAGAATTTCCATTGTTATTCCACCCCCCCACACCCCAAATATGAAATTAATTCATCTGTTTAAGTCCTTTTTCTGGGAATGATCTTGGTTTCGTTGACATTTTTGGTTAACAAGGGAAAAAGGAAACCCACAAAAAAAAAAAAAAAAGGAAAAAAAAAGGAAAAAAAGAAAAGAAAAATAAAAACCAGCCTCCCCCAAAGCCTTTCTATGTGAAGAAACCCCCCTCCCGGCTCTCCCAGTGACCATAATACAACCAGTGCTTTGTTCCCAGCAAGGCTGATGTTGTTCCCAGCTTGCTCTGAGCTGCTCCGCTAGCCTGGGAGCCCGAGGGGAAGGGGCTGTCCCCTCCTCTCTGCTGTGGCATCAGCTCTGGGACACGGTGACCGTACAAGAGGGATGTTTGATGGAGGAGAGAGCGTCTCAAGATGGTGGCCACAGCTGCCTGGCTTGGGCATGGCCCTGGCTTGGGCTTCTCGTCTCCATCACCAACAGGGGAAACTGAGACATGTGGGCAACTGAAATACAAAGTACAGCCTGGATGCCCCAGCGTAGCCCCCTTCCTCTCCTTGTCACTGCGTGCCAGCCCCCAGGCAGGACCATCCTCATCCTCATGTTGTCCTTCTGGACTGATCCCCAGTGGCTGGTGCCTCCTTGAGCCCAGCAGCCACCACTCAGCTCCTGGCTTCATCCAAAGCTGCCTTTGGTTTTGTTTTCCAAGTCTTGGCCACCACGTCCAGCCCCACCAGGGCACCGTGGGGAAGACAAGCTCTTCATGCTGCTGAGAGATGGAGCCACACGCAGCCCTGGCAGTGCCTGACCACAGCACCCAGCCACTTCCAGAGCTGCTGCTTTCTTCCTTTTTTTTTGCTTTCTTTTGTTTCTGTTTCTCTTTTTTTTTTTCTTTTCTCAAGCAAGCCACCACAGGCTCCTCCAAACATTCCCCCGAAGATTATTCTCCCACTTGTCTGCAACGTGTTTGCAATGCTGAAACTCCCGTTGCCCCATCCCAACCTTCCGTGCCTGCTTTCTTTTCTTGGCTCAGCTTCTGGATTGTAGGGACCAAGCCTGGGCACGCCAGTTCCAACTCAAGTGCATTTTCATACCTTTGATTCCACCTTTCCCCTGGCAACCCTGGGCTGGGATCCCAGAGACTGTGCAGACGTGACTCACTGTCCCGTGGAGGTGCTGGCGCGTTGTGTGGCTGCCAGGTTTGCCAGAAAGAGGTGGGATTCGGAGCTCAACACCAACCCTCCGCCTGCCCCCAGCTGATTTACGCCTTTCTGGGCCAAGTCACTTTGCATTAAGGTCCAAAATTAGCTCGATGGCGAGGTAGCAGGGTCAAGAGGGTGATGCTGACCAGGGGGCTCGGACTCCTGATGTGGGCAGTGGGGTCACCACTAGGTTCCTGGGTGCTGGAGGGCAGGAATGCCATGTCCTAGCCTGGCTGGCTGGCTGTGACGCCTGTGGAGCTATAGGCCCCCCAAATTCTGTGCCAGGTAGGCGGTTGCAGTGAACAGAGTTGGTGCATTTGTGTCATCAGGTGATGGTCAGTGTTAGTTAATCTAACACTTCAGATTGCACTAATCATAGATCTTGTTTGATAAAACAAACTAATCAACTCTATTTGTTAGGATTTGCCAAGTGTGGTCGATGGAAAGCCTCTGGCTGCAGCAGGCGCAGAACAAGGTCAATGCAGAGCAGATTCCCTCCTGGTGATGCAGAATTCCTGCTAATATAGCTTCCTGGCAGTGGGAAAAGCCCAATAAGAACTCTTTGTCTGGCTTGGGAAGCGTGGGGTTTGGCAAAGCCCGGCTCAGCCCGGGTGGAGCGCCGATAGCCGCACGTTACAGACCATCCATTCGTTGGCTCGCTTTGTTTTTTTAATTTGAAACTCAAGCCTCTTCCCTGTGGTTGGACGCTCCCAAGCGGAGCAAGTTCCAGCAGAGGGAAGTTGCTCAAGGAAAGGAAAGGAAAGGATGCTGGACGCGGCGTGAAGGGAGAGCAACCGCTCTTACTGCAATCGCTTCCCGACCTCTCCGAGCAAAACCCTCCCTGCTCTTCCCTCGCTTCTCTCCATCCCACCCCTCTCCCCATGCAGTTATTTTCCAAGCCAACAATTGCAAGTTTCATTACTGCTGCTTTGGTGTTCAAAATAGCGCCAGAGGTGTGTGTAACACAGGGCTCTGCAAGCACAGGGGGAGAAAAGGTCCTTACTCAGAGGAGTTTTTATTATAGTTTAGGCAGTTGTAGCAGAAGTAATGAAGGCTGAGAGGGGGCAGGCAGCGCTGCAGACCTTTGGGAAGGCAGAAGGACTGGCTTTGAGCAAGGTCCTCATGCTGTCTTTCAGCTGGGACTAGGGGTGCTGATCTTTTGGACTGGGGGGCTAAAGAGAAGCATCAGCTCTGCCACACCAGGTTAAGCCATTCCTCTCTCGGATTCAGCTCTTCTGACAGTGGGGAGGTGGCAGGGCTTCAAAAAGGAAAGGGAAAAACAATCAAGGACTTGTGCCACCCGGTAATGCACTGACCCAATTGTGCACTGCTGTGTAAGGGGAGAGAAATTCCTTCCTGACCCTTGTACTCGTCAGCCCATGCCCTGAAGCATGAGATTTGATTTTCTTTAGCTGGCTTTCCGTAATTGCAGATGTCGTGTTTGGTACTCCCCGTATCCCACCCCTTGGAAACAACATATGCTGCATTTAACTCAATGGACCTTCTCTTCCAGGAGGTCGATCCTGACTCTCCCAGGAAGTGCCTGGAACCAGGGGCTTTCTGGGAGAGGCAGCCATCGGGTGTCTCCTCTCCTTGGCATCGGTTTCTCTGGGCCTTTGCTGCCCCTGAAGGAGGACAAAGCATGCTGACATGGGGTCTGCTGGCCAGGAGGGCCAGTTGGACCAGGGAAGTCCCTGTGACCCCCCCGGGTGGTGGATAGACACATCTGGCTTGGTTTGACGACCCTGTTGGGTGCATGTCAGAGGTTGGATGCTCACCAGTGGTGGCAGGCAAACCTTAGACCTGCAGCCTGGGCAGGCTGCGTGGGGGTGCAGCTCACCTCCAAACCAGTAGTTTTGGGTAAGGGTAATGGGTGGAAAGCCCATATTTTCTCCCTGATCTCTCTACTGCCAGCAGTGAGCATCAGTCAGCCCTGTCTCAGCTACAGGACCATCTGCAGCCCTGATGGACACTCATGGAGGTGTTGCCTGCTCCTCAGCCCAGTTCTGCCCACTGTGTCCTGCCCCCCCAGCCCAACACTGGGGGTTCTGCCCATGCTCCACCAACGGGGAGCGAGTCAGCAGACCCCGTCCTGAAAGAGTTAAAGGCTCCCGCCCCTTCCAGCCTGGGGAAGTGGAATTAGTCACGGCCTTCAGGAGAAGTGCTGGCCAGGTTATAAAAATGACAAATGAGCACAAATCAATAATGAAGTTAGTGTTTTCTGGGAATGCCAGACACGAACAGAAAAGTCCATCAACACGGGCAGTGGGTGCCCTTGATGTATAGGATGAGCTGCCCCCACACACGCATCCCTCTGCGGACCCCTGTGGGCTGGCACCGTCCCTTTCTCCTCCCCACTCTCCCATGGCACCGTTGCTGCCATGATGGCTCTGGAAACTGGCAACTTCCTGGGATTTTTGGTGCCTTTTGGAACAGAGCGATGCCGGCTGGATGCTGGTTCGATGGGAGGCACTGAGGAGGCGGCTCTGGGATGTGGGAGGTCGGGGCTTGCAAATGGTGCCCCCGGGGCAGTTGGATGTTTGATTGATCTTCAGGACACAGGGCAGCCTTTCCACAGCACCGAGGTGGCGTTGGAGGCCACCTTTCCTTTTCCAAAGGGAATCAGGCATGTCTGTAAAGGAAACGGCCTTCTAATTAGATGTCTTGAAAATCTTTACCGTTGCTCGTTAGAAATACATTAGTCAGCCCATATTGAAAGAACTGCGCTGCAAAATGACATTATTATTATTATTTATTGTTTAGATATGAATGAGTTCAATGCCTTCCAAGCCTGGGCCATGTTCAGAAAGTGACCAAACATCCCACTGCTGCTTCTTGTCCCCAGTGTCACCTGGTTCCTGGGATGTCTTGGGGGTTTTTGGCAGCGCTTTAAAATGAGCAGCTTTAAAATGTACAAGGGAGTGGGGAGAATACGGCCCAGGGATGTAAAAAGGAGGAAGTGGGAGTGAGGGGGCTAAGACTTGGCAGAGATGGAGAGATGCTGCGGTGGAGCAGGGCTGAGAGCCGCTGGGTGCCGGCGTGCGGAGAGGACAATGGCTTCGGAAGAGCAGTGCTGTGTTTGCAGAACGGTTCAGGGTTGGTGGCTTTCCCAGGGTATTAGCACGTTTCTATAATTAATATAAACTTCCTTGATCGGCCTTCCAAATGTCCTGGATTCCGGTTGACCTCTGGGTGGCTGGGCTGGGCGTCCTGCTCTGTCTTTTTCCAATGTGGTTTCTCAGGGGCAACTGTCCTCTCACCGTCCCGACTCCCTCCCGGCCATGGAGGCTGTGCAGAGCCTGAAGGGTGGGTGTGAAAATGGAGATACCAATGGGTCGGGGTTCTTCCCCGCCTGTGGTGATGGTTCTTCCCTGTCAAGGTGATGTCAGCAGGTCCTGGGAGCACAGGAAGGACCTGTTCACGCTGCGTCTCAGTGGGACTGGGGATGCAGGCACTTTTTTTCACTGCCATTAGTGTTTGCTTGGCCCGTGTGCCATCTCTGCACGTATGCAGACTTCAGGTGCCACCCTCGTGTTCAGAAACCTTAGATATGCCAGCCACTTTCTGTCATGGCAAGTAAACCTCCAGACCTCGAGGAGAGCTCGCTTTTGGAGAGCAAGTGTGAGGGGTTAATCGAGGCTGAGGGTGATGGATAGTTGGGAAGAGCTCATCAGGGAGAATCACATTCCTTCGAGGAAATCAATAATCTGGGATACTTAGGCTGCTCATTTTCAAGGTGTTGTCTTCATCACTTCATCACTTATTTCCAACTGGAAATAATGATGCTGGTGTGGGCAAGCTTGCTCTGCCTCCCCCCACTTTGGCTGACCTTCTGGTGTAGGTTAAGGTTTTACCAAGCTTCAGGCCGTCTCTATACAACGCTGGTGTAGGATGGATGGTGAAGGCACAACACGATCTAAAGCAGACCCAAAGCAGAAGCTCCCCCAAGACTCTAATCTCCCAGTGGAGTTAAAAAATACAAATGGGCAGAGCCAACCAACCCCATCCCCTGGGGCATGTTTTGGCGTGCTACGGCGCGCCCGTGGGTACTGGCAGAGCCGGGCTCTTGCCGTGACCGTGGCACCATCGCTGCCGCAGCCGCAACCGGTGCGACGGTGCACGGCAATCTTCCTGCCTTGGGTCTTTGCCAGCGCCGAGAGCTCTGCCCCACGTCCCCAAGCACGCGGTGGCAGGGATCCAGCCCCTGCACTAATGAGGTGGCTTCCAATCAGGGTTAATCATTTGCCAGCCAAATGCTGCCGGCCTGCGTCTGAATTCCTTGCTCCTATAGACACGCTGTCGTGTGCTTGATTGCCGCGCTCTCGCCCAAAGCTGCTACAGCAAATGTTTTGCAACAAAAACCCCAAACCACATGAAAGCAGTCAAGTTTCATATTTCATTATAACCCCAAATTCAGGTTTGCCAAGAGTTTCAGTAGTTTTATGAACCTTTCCCATGAACCTTCAGCAAAGGCTGTAGCTGAACCTGGGTTTGGTGAAAAACCTGGTGCGACTCAGTCGCTTCTTGAGCAACTTTGGAAGTTTTTACAAACATGAAACTTGAAGGCTTTCGAGGGGAAGGGAGAAAAGAACCCAAAAGCCATGTCAGAGCTGGTGACACTGTTTGCAGGGAGCCTTGCAAGAATTTGGGGCCAAGCTGTAATACCTTGGGGACTGTGGACCTGGGACATAGGCACCTGTGCGGCCGGGCTGGCGCTGGCTGATGCTCTCGATGATGCTTTGAACCCACTTGGCAGCATCAGCACCAAACCAGCCCTTATTGCTAGGTAAGTGCTGGTGCTCTGAGTGATGCAGCTCCCAGGGCCGAGCTGTAGTCCTTGTGGTGGCATCTCCTGGCATCTGCCACCTCAAGGGCCACTGTGCTTGGGGACGGCAGCGGGCGAGCCCAGACTTTGCTCTCAGCGTTGCTTTAGGGATAACCGAGAAGGTCAATGGTGTTCAAGGAAGCTCTTGAGCCAAAAAATAGAAGGTGGGTGCCGTTTGGGGTGGGGATGGGGCTCCTTCTGAACCACGCCTGGCACCCACCGAGTCCTGCCTCTGGATTATGTGTATTATTACATCCACACGCGGATTGCTTTTTCGGCAGCGCCGTCTTTCCTTTCTCCAGCAATTTCCTGAAATAACGTTAGGGAAATGTGAAAATCTTGAACTTTTGAACCTCCCCGGAGGACGGCGTGCAGGGGGGTGGCGGCAGGAGGAGGGGACGCCCGCCTTCTGCCTGCCGTTTATTTTGGCTACAGGGCCCTGGGATGGGGAGGAGGGGGCTCTCGCCACCCCCCCCCGGCCGGTTGAGGAGCTGGATCAGCACTGCCCCTTATGAATTAATGGCTTTCTTGTCAGTGGGTCACGGAGGCGAGGAAGCCAGAGGAAGTTTTCTTTTGCTCGCAGATGCCGGGGAGAGGGGGGAGTGCCTGGGCTGGGTGGCGAGGGCAGGGGGTGACACGCGGGGGTGATGGATGGGGCCTCAGGTTTTTGGGCGGGCTCGGGACAGGGGCAGCTTGCGCCGGTGAGGAAGAGTGAGGGGAAGGGGGATACGCTGTGCCTGGAAAGTACTTTTCCCTCTGATGAACTTCAGAGGCGCATAAATCACTGCCAGGCTGCAGCTGCGAAGCATGTGACGCTGGCAAATTAATGGTCCTTCGGAAAACGCCGGCCATCACGCTCCCCTCCTTGCCTCTTAAAGGCACAGCCAGTGGCTGGGCCAGCCCCAGGAGTGGGAACTGGGGGGTCAGGGCCAGGCTGGGGGAGCATCATATTACCCACTGGCCCCCAGGTAGCCCAGGGCTGGGTGTGCCTGTGGAGGGGAGCTGGCACAAGGGGCTCCTGCAACACCCTCTATGGTGCAACACAAGCCGTGGTACAAAGCTCTCCATGGTTTAAAGCTCTCTGTGGTGCAGAGCTTTTCGTTGTGTAGAGCTTTCTGTCGTGCAAAGCTCCCTGGTGCAAAGTTTTGCATCGTGCAAAGCTCTCCACGGTACAAAGCTCTCCGTGGTGCAACACACTCCATGGCTGGCTCCTGCTCTGCTGCTCGTGGTCCCTGTACAAAGAGGACCAAGATGCTCCAGGGGATGTTGTTTAGGGTGCCTTGTGTGCTGGGTGGGTGCTTGGTAGGAGCTCCTGGTGCCTCTAATGTACTCTCACCCACCTGGGCTCTGCAGAGCAGTTACCAGGGAAGATGGAGACATGTGGTGGGGATCCAAGGCACACTGAAACCTTACAGTGACAGGGGTGTTGCATTTGCAGTTGAGATGGACATCACACCAGGGGCTGACCACCTGCCCAATGCAATGAGTCGTCAAGCAGAGGACTATGGGACATCTTTCTCATGGTGGCATTGAGAGGCCACCACATGCCAGGGCTGGGTGTCCACGCTCATGAAGCATAGCCATCCTGTGCAAACGCCGCAGGGAAACTGCTGCAGGGCTGGTAGGCAGTTGGAGGCTCCATGGCTCACCCAGGGCTACCGCTTGAGTCCCAGCCCTCTGCCTCCCCATCACACCATCTTGCTCCTCTTCCTCGCTCTTGCTCTTCAAAGCGGCGAGAAGAGGATCCATCGCTGCACCTTCTGCCTGGTGCTGCTGGTATGCAGGAAGTGGAGGAAGCCGAGACACTGGCAGAACAGTTAAAAACTACTAAATACTTCCCTAACATAATTGAGTTTCCATGCAAGCAATTGATTTAATTGCCAGAGGGCGGTGGGACAGTGGGGAGGGGAGCCAGGCTGGGCTCTCCCTGTGCTGCCCCTTTGGCTGGTGTTTCACAGCCCAGCACAGCGATGCTCCACTCGGGCTGGACTGAGAACCTAGTGGGGAGATGTCCCCAGTGAAGCCCCAGAAAAGGATTTGGCCCAGGATGAGCAAGAAGTAAATAAAAGCGTTTTATTCACAGGGTGGGACCGGAGGCGAGCGCTGGCAGGGGGCTCGGCAGGACCGATGCCAGCCCCCTCGGGTGGGTTTGTGGGGAGATGAGCTCAGAGGCTACCCAGATACGCTGCAATTTAAATCACTGTTTATTTTCTAACTGCTGTTAGAGCAGGGAAAGTTAGGCAGGCAGGGAGGGAAAAAAAACATAAGAATGAAAAAAAGCCCCAGCGAACAGAGCCCACTCTGTGATTTACGTGGTAAAGGAGATAAGTGGGGATTTAAAGAGAAAGGAATATATAATTGAGACGAACGTGTAACATGAGCATGGATCCAAACAGGGAGATCGTAATCAGAAGTGTTGGGAGAAGCTGGGCTTTATTAATGAAACGTCTCATCTATTTGTCAGCTGAAGAGGAACAGCCTCTCCTCGGCAGCTGGAGGTGGAGGGGGTGGACGCGGGGATTGCACTCCTCTGCCGTTGTGGAGACTGAGGCTGCCATTTTCCTGCCCAGGTGGATGATGGCCTGAAATCAAAGGCTGGGTTAGAAGGAGAAAGGAAGAACATGGTTAGAATATGGTTTCAAGCTGGACATTGCCTTTTTCCTCACCTTAATCTACTGTAGAAGTTGGGAGCTGGCAATGCACTGCATCGGGCTGATAACTGCTTGAGGAAGGGTTAGTTGGAGCCTTCCTCAAAGTCCCTCTTCTCTCTGCTCCTCCACTGAGCTCTCTGCCCTTGCGTGCAGTCACTGATGGTCTGCTCTGGGAAGGTATGGCAGATGCTTGGCAACTGTAGGACTATATGTGCCTGCAGCCTTGGGGGCAGCCTCAGCTGCTGGGTTCAACTTGTGTGTCTGGCCATGGGTCTGTGCAGGCTTTTCCTCAGCTCCAACTGGCTCTTGGGGGTGAAATGCTCCCATCCAGCTCATTTCTCACTCTGGTTCTTGCTAGTCTTCCTCACTGCTCTCCCTGAGGCTAGTGCTGTCCCCCTCCCTGCTTCTCGCCTGACTACAGCCAGGTGGCAGTTCCCAGGCACCTCTGGGAACGCTGGTGGCCCTGTGCCAGTGGCCGTGTTGGCTCACAGAGCCATGGTGTTGGCTCGGACAAACCCTACTTGAGTAGACTGGAGGCTGCAGTCTGGTGTAGACACATCTAAGCCAGCTTTGGAGGAGGTGTTGGTGGCTAAGTGGAGAGCACTGCTTTAATCTTGCTGGTTTTTCGTCGGCCATGTGGCTGGGAATTTAGCTGTTCTGCTCTTGCTGTATGGTTTGGTGGGTCTCCTACCTGGGTGATGGTGAGCATGTGGTGTGGCTCACCAAGCACCTGTTGACACTGTGAGAGATGCACACCAGAGCATGGTGGGCAGTTGCCTTGTTTCATTCTCCACTTGCTCACTTTTAGCCCTGCTTGTGGCCGTTGGGAGCTTCTTCATCTGTTGAGGTTCCTCAGGCACAAGGACCATGCTGGTGGTCTCTAAGGGGTTAACCTGAGGCCACACACACAGCTCCGGCAGGGAAAGGCTCTGGCTGTACACGAAGGGAACATTTTTGTAAGGGTCCTTCCCTCCTTCCCCTTCCCAGGCCCTGGCAGTTATCTGTGGGCTGACAAAACGCCTGGAATGCGGAGACCCGCTGGACATTGACCTGGCCGTGCCGAGCTCAATTAGCCGAGGCTATCTGATTGGACTAAGCACAACCTAATTAGCTTTGGATTCGAACCAGAAACTCAAACCCAAAGGCAGCTTGCCGAGAGATATCCTTTGCTGCAGCCTGCTCCAGGAAGGGGTGGGGAAGGCTCTCCCAAGCTTCTTCTCTGCCCCAGGAAGGGGGAGCAACCCACTGACCCTGCCTCTGACCATCCCTCTATCCCCATGGCTGATGTCAAGGAGGCTTAGACCTTATCTTCTGCCCAGCGTGTGCTACTGGACCCAGGGGAGGGTCAAGTAAGACTGGAGGCAGCCTCTTTCTCTTGAAAACCAGTGTGTGCCATCTAGTTTCCAGAGGGAACTTGCTTTTATGGAAGGTGACACGGCTCTGGCAGCTGTCTTCCCTATCTTATCAGGCGCCTTCCTGTGGCACGTCGGCACCCAGTTCTCAGGCTTCTTCTCCTGAACCTCCAGCTGTGGTGCACAAAGTGGGTGGTTTGCACTTGAGGCATTCGGCTCACTCTGGAGCATGCTCCAGTCATCGGTGGAGATGTGGAGGAAGAGATGAGATGGGAAGGGATGGCTGTTTTGGGACCCCAGGATCCTTTGCCTATCTGAGTTTCCAGTGTGCTTTCCTGTGTGCTCTGTGAGCGTTAAAGCACAAAAATGCTGGTGGGAAGGGACCTCCAAGGATCTGTTGACCAACCTGCTGGTCAGCGTGGGCCATGGAAAATGGTGTTCCCATAGTCTGCCCTTGCACAGCTCCCAGCAACAAAGCCCTCTGGAGGGATGGCTCATCCCACTTGGATGCTCATGTCTCCTGAGCAGATGACACCTTGTGCCCAAGCCAAGCCTGCTGGTTTTCACCTGGGAGATGGGAAAACACATGTGGCCTTGCAGTCACTTGCTGTGGTCCAACATCTTCTAAGGAGAACTACCATAACTGGTTTTCTGGAATACCAGTTAGCAGTGTTGCCTTTTGCTGGTCACGGTGCAGCCGGTGGCAGCGCAGCTTCGGGGTGTTGGGATGCCAGCTGCATGCTGGTGGCAAGCACCACCGCCAGCCACGTTGGATCAATTAAAGCCCATTATGCCAAGTGAATGACTGTAATTATCTCAAATCTGGATTAATGCACATGCAGAGCACCGTAATATAATCCGTCTGGCCGGTGGTTTGTAGGCCGTTGTTCCTGGAAGCCAGACGCAGATGGAGATCTATGAAACACGGCCGTATCCTGCCCCTCTCACCTCCTGTTCCCATCTCAGGCCTGAGGATGGAGCATGTCCTCATGGATGGATCCTGCACACTCTGTATAGGACCTTTTAAAGCGATGTGGGCTGGTGGTGGCTCTCAATGCTGAGCTCTGACAGGAGGAGAAGAACATCTGGGAAGTGTGGAGGTGCCATCACTCCCACCAGTGTATCCAGCAGGATATCCCCATAATTAGCAAAACCAGGGTAGATGGAGCATTTCCCTCAGCCTCCCAGAGTTCTGTGCCTCTAGGACCCATCAGTGAGGGGCGAACAAGGGTTTTAGGCCACAGGGAGACCCACCGGGTTGTTCCTGCTCCTGGATTTGGGTGATCCAGGTTTGCTGATGGCCCGGCACGTGCCACGTGTGCGGCTCATGACCGTGAGGTCCTGGGGGAGCTTTGACATGAGACGAAACTTCTCCTCTTTCTGCTGGAGCGAGCCTAACGCTTTCGCACTCCCCTCGCCTCTCGCTGGATCCTGCTTGGTTTTTTCATAGCTCAGAGCGTAGCACCCCCTCAAGGGCAATTAGATCACTTCCAATTTGCCCGTAAGCCCATAAAACTGCAATTGAACGTAATTAAAAGGCCATAATGAGCTTCAGCAACCTGCGGGATCACTGCGCTTTTGCTCTCACCGTGCTCCTTGCGGAGAAGGGGATGGAGTCGGGGAGGCTGGGAAGGTCAGTGTTCTCAGGGAGGATGAGGAGCTCCGAGCAGAGCTCCCTGGTTCCCGGGATGGGATGGGCAGACATGGGGAAGTCCCCAGGTGCTACCACCTTCCATGGGGGAAGGCTGAAGGGACCCCCAGGGGCAGCCCTTCATCTCTGCTGGACAGAGGGAGCATCTTCCCCTCTGTTGGCATCTTTTGCTGCAGTTTTGGCTTCGCTGATGTCCTTTGGAGGTGGGAAGGGTGCCAGCAGGTACAGGTCTCTTCTCGGCATGGCCGTGGTTCGCTCCTGGCTGTGTTTGGGGAAGGTTAACAGCAGGGGACCATCGCAGTGATGGGGGCTCAGCCCTTGTGCTTTGGCGGTGAGGCCTGGGTCCCCCCAAACCTTCCTTTTTGGGGGTGGGCAGGGACACCCCAGAAGATGGAGAGGTGCAACCCCAAGCAGGGCAGTTTGCCCAGGCTGCAGCGCTCAGGGTAGAGACCTCAGCTGGGGGCAGGCAGCCCCCATCAATCTGTCCTGCTCCCCGAAAAATCCCGGGGGGCTTGGGAGGGGCCAGCGAGTCCCCACTCCGGGCTACTTCTGGCGGCAGATCAGAAGGTTCCACGGGGTTGAGTCCCTGGGCAGACATCTCCCTGTCCCCGCTGCCGTCCCGGGAGCCCTGGCAGCCGGCACTACACTGCACCTATTATTGCCAGTCCCTGCCGCGGGTTCCCAGCCAGTAAATTAGGGGCAGTCGCTGAGCCGCTGACAGCCCAACAGAGCGCATTGTGAGAGCCAGGACAGCGCCGGCCCTTGAGGGATGAAATAGGAGCCTGTAATTTCTCAGGGCTGTTGTGACATCTTTGCACAAGCGTGTGATTGAGTCACATTTGCTTTATCAGCAGAATCCTTGTTTGCCTGGGTACACCCTCCCCCTCCACCCACCCCTGCCCGGCTGCTGGGGGAGAACCGAGCTGTGCTGCCCGTCCTCGTCGTGTCCCCCCCGTCCCCTCCCCAGCCTTGTCTTTCCCTTCTCTCCACGCTTTCCGTATGTCCCCCTCCTGCGGAACCTTCTCCACCCACCACCCCAGCTCCCGTCGAGGATGATGAGGGGGGTGTGGGGTGGGGAGGAAGCGGGGCCCAGAGGCTGCCCGTTGTGTTGGGGAGATGCAGAGTGAAAAAACATAGTGGGGGGGGTCTGGGTCCTCTGTGGGTGTGTGGGGGGGGAGATGGTTGGCGATGGGGTCTGCGTGGGGCAGGAAGGCGGCGGCGCTGGCGTGCCACCGGCACGGAGGAAGGGGCGTTTGCAAGCGTTTCCTGCGGTGACACGGGCGGCTTCTGGAAAATTCCTCTTTTTGAGTCCTTCCCCCCTTGGAGACGGGAATAGCCCCTGCAGGCTTCCGGCTCTGCCAGTGGCTCCCGGAGCAGAGCAGGCTGTGCTTTTACAAGGCTGTTGGAAGGGTGTGATGGGGTTTTAAAAGCGAAAAAAAAACCCAAACAAACACAAAACGAGCCCCCAAGATGGGGCTAGGCATGGTTGGTCAGCCCTGGTGTGGGGTCTGTGCCTCTCTGGCACATCCACATCCACAGTGGGGCTGCCCCACACTGTCCCTGCTCATTCTGAAGCATCAGGCAGAAGGATCTCATTTTTTGGTTTGGATCCTGTGGTGGTGGTGGGTCACCACACCTCTGGGCGTCCAGGCTGTAGCAGGCAAGGGGGTGGGTTGGGGCTGGGTGTCTCCCAAAGGGAACCCCATAGTGCTTTAAGCCGGGCTGCTGAAAAATGGGACCATTGATGAGCCCATGGTCACCCACACAGGTTGCCTGAGACCCCCAAGTACCACCCAGAACTTGCCAGCCCATGTCCATGGCCGCAACCACATCCTGGGCACCGGAGAGGTCTAGTGATACCTGAGAGGTTACATCCATAGGAGAAAAGGAAATAGGATGGAGAGGGAGAAGGGGCATTGGAGCTGCAGGGGCAGGGATGTCCCAGCTCTGCCCCATGGGTTAGAGATGCTGCCTGCTCCATGGGGTGCTGGTGCACAGTTTGGAGTGGGTACCACTTTGGAGAGCCTGCATCCGTGCTGTCTCATGGCCTGGCGGTGGGATGCTTTTGTACTTCTCTTTCATTTTCTGGGAGGGGAGGAGTGGAGGTTTCCCTGAAGGAGAGGTTGGTGTTCCATCTCGTGGTGGTGCTCGTGGGTACCGTCATCTCATGCCATGGCCCATCAACCCCGTAAGGTGACATGCTGGCAGGAGGCACCAGCTAACGCCCATTGATTGCCTGCAAGGGGTTGAGCCAGCAGCACACAGAGGGGTCCAGCCGAGGAAGCCCCCTGAAAGGGGACCCCAACACTGGGCTCGAAACCCAAAAAGGGGGCCCTGCTCCTCGCTGGGTTTGCTGGTGGCCGTACCGAGCAGTGCTGCCCATCGGGTTTCATCTGGCTTGGCAGGAGTGGAGAGCTGGGGGTGAGAAATTGTGTGGCTTTGAGGTTTTAGTTTGGTCAAAGTGAAACCCAGCGGGAGGAGGAACCCACCCGGAGCAGAGAGCAGCCAAAACTGAGTTTCTCACCCTCCTTGAGTGGAGGCTTGAGCCACCGTGGTGGCGCCTGGCACTTCTTGGGGGAAAGTGTCGAGTGTGGCTGGGGAAGCTCTCCCAAACTTTGGAGCAGGTTCCTAGGAAGAAACTGCACGTGGTGCTTTTTAAATGCACTCAAGAAGACACTTTTTCTGCTGACCCCTGTGCAGTCTTTGGGGAGGGGTCTGGGAGGGACATTCTCAGGTTTGTCTTTGCACTCGAATCCAGAAACTCAAAAAGGAAAAAACAAGTATTTTGGTGAAATCAGCTGCTCGGCACTACTGTGTTTGATTGCACTGTGGTCTGGTGCTCCTGCACCCCTTTGGCCGCATCTTCTGACGTCTCAGGGTGTCCCCAGGGATGCCTCTGCCATCTGCCTGGCAGCTGGGTGGTTTAAGGGGCTTGATTGCTTCTCCTCACCGGGCAAAGTGCTAGAAATGCAGCTTCATGCGGTTGGGCCTCAAGGTGATGCTCGTTTCTTGGACCCATGGGTGTTTTTCTGGGGTACCAGCCATACAGGTTGGACCCCTGCATTTGCCCACGTTGGGCACTGCGGGGTCCGTGGCATCAGCCAGCGCTGGAAAGGGAAGAGGCTGTTCTGCTCCATCCTCTCTCAGCTGTGCTGGTGTAAATGGAGAGCAAACTTACTCAAGATTGTAGGCCAGGGGCTGTTTAAACTCATCCCCTGTAAATACACCCTCTGTGCACTCCCCAGTTTTTGATTAGGGACCAGAGCTCTAGTGGTCAGGATATTCCCGTGGCTGTTTTGAGGTGAAAATGATGGCTCAAACCCTGCTGTCCATCCTGACCAGGTTTGGTGCCTGCCCCTGGCAGGTGTCCCTCTCTGGAGGTGGGCACAGGCTGGTCGCCCCCAGTGCCTCCGTGGGCTGAGCCGGGGAGAGCGAGAGGAGGTGAGGTGGGTTTCCCCTCCGTCATTTGAGGTTCCTCGGGTGGGAAGGAGGTTCCTGTAGTACTTTTGAGGAATGAAAGCAAATGGGCAAGTGATGTTCACGACCAAAGTTGTTTAGGGAAACTCAGCACCCGCAGAGGCTCCGAAAGAAGGAACGGTGCTCTCCGCGCTGGGTGCGCTGGTTTTACACGTGGCTTCACCTGCATTCGGGTGTTGGAGTTTGGAACCCCATCAACCCCAAAGTGCCACTTGAGAGCAGAGCAGGAGGACATTTCCCAGAGCCTGAAGTCAGCTACTGGTCCCCGTCCCCTCCCAACGCGGCCCCGCAGCGCTGCGGAGCCCTAAGGCCCAGAAGGCTGACTTAAGGAAGGGAGCGGCAACCCAAGTTTAGAATTTCCTGCTGTTTAATACCCAGAATTGATCGGTGTTCTGATTAAGGAGGAAAAGGTGCTGAGAAGAAAAAAAAATAGGCCCCCAAAAAAAGCGGAAGTGGGGGTGTGTGGGCGGGTTTCCAAATCTGGGCTGGCAGCAGGGCTGGGCGCGTGGGGGGCTGGCACCGTGACGCCTCCCTCGGAGCCACGGGGTGCCCGCAGACCCCCTCCGTTCTTGTTTGGGTGGGACGGGCTGCTGGGTGTCACCCTGGGGTGCAACCCTCCTCGGCTGCGGAAAAGCACGGCTGTGGGAGTCTGTGCAGTGAGATATGGGTTTGTTTTTTTTTTGTTGTTTTTTTCTTTTTTTAAACTTCCCCTCTCTCAGAAGGCGACAGCCGAGCTGCTGAGTAAACTCCCTGGATATGGGAGAAAAGGTTTTCCAGCAGAGCTGGGTCACTGTAGTTTTACTGGCAAAGCCTCTTAAGCATAAATGAAGATTATAGTGGCGAAAGCTGACGCTGGTACAGTTTATTCTGGTACAAATGAGCTATCCTGGGAGGGGGGAAAAAAAAAAAAGAAAGCAAAGCTCATTTCTGCACTGTTGTAATTGTTTCTGCTTGTTTCTGCTCTGGGACATCTTGTGGTCTAGAAATGTTAAAATCACAGCCCTTCTTGATATTGCTGCGTCGGCAGAAGCTGTTATTAGCTGTCAGGCGGCTGCAGACGTACCCTGGCCGGGCAGCAACACCCCAGGAGTCCCGTGCGCTGGGTGATAAAAACGCAACAGGAAAATACCACGAGGGCTGGTGGCCTGGTCGGATGCTTTTGGCAACCACAGCTCCCAGGGGGGCTGACCTGCCCGTCTGGGCCCCATCCAGTGGATGTTTGCTGGTCCAGACTGGAAGTTTCGGCTCTTGGCCCCAAGAAGGCCAAGGGGATGGAAAACAGCAGTGAGGCTGCCCAGGGACTTTTTGGTACTTCTCCACGCCGGTCTGAGTGTCTCATGCAGCCAGATGAGAGTGAGGGCTGATGTTTTATGAAGATGTTTTCTCTCCTTATTGAAAATTACTACCAGTAAAAAACCCACTGTCTGTTGTGGAGTTGGGAGAAGGGGAAAAAAACCCAACCCCAAACCTGTGGAGAAGGTTGAGTTGCTGGCCCGGGTCTTGCAGTAGCCAGGATCTATTCCCAGCTTTGGCTCCAATTTCCCGTGTGACCTTGGTGAAGGTCACACAAGCCTGTGCCCTACTTTGTGCTGTCCCTGTCTGCTGCCTCCTGGGGGGCACTGCTCTCCCCACACCTCCGTTTGCCCGCCTGGGAAGCGGGGACGGTGGCATCCGAAAGAGACTTTGCAAAGACAGGGATGTGCTGAGGGGCAAGGCCAGAAAAACAAGACTTGGGGTTCCTTATCTCCAGAGCAGATCAAAACCCTCTGGGCTCTCAGGCTCCCTGCGATGGGTTCAGCTGAAGCCTGTTCCTCGGCGGCGGAGGAGAGCTGGAAGCGCACGCACAGCTCCCCGCAGCCATGGCTGGAGGTGGATCATGCAGCCCTGCCCAGCCCTAAATCTCATTTTCTTTGGGGGAAAAAAAACCCAATTCCCATCTAAATTTCATGGCTGGAGGGTTTGGGGTTTAGGAAAAAACCAAAACAACAAAAAACCACTACCCAAAACCAAACCCAAAAACCCAACAAGAAAAAAAAAGAGCTTCTTTGCAAATTCTTTGGCTGCTGAAGAGCTCCTGTTTCGGATCTCCCAACTGCCATGGGGCATCTGGTGAGATACATAGAGGTCCTTGTGTTTAAACAAAGGACACACAGAGAAAATAGCTGCAGTTTGTGGGTGCGGCAGGAGGGGAAATGCTTTGAGAACTTCTTTTTTTTTTTTTTCTATTTTATTTAGAGACAGGCACAGAGTTTATTTTAGTCAAGAGATAGTCGCACACAACGGCTCGAAATGGCAGAGCTACGCAAGAAAAATGAATAGTCTCACACGGCTTGAGCTGCAAGCGCATTTGGGAGAATATCTCCCCTCTTTGCTGCAGTCCAGGCAGTATCCATCAGTCTAGGGGGGCTGTTTGGTTTTATTGTTTTCCTCAATCTAGGCTCTTTTCCTTCTTAATTTAGTTTTTTTTCTAGCCCTCCTTTAGCATTCAAAGTCCTATAGAGGCTGCCTGTGATGAGTGTGGAGGGTGGACTTCTCATGTCCGCCTCCAGATCCTCATCTCTCCTCCTTGAGTTGTTATTTTCCCCAAATGCATCTTCCCACTGGAGCTGGGGGGGCTGGCAGCATCTGTGCTGAGTTGCCTCAGGTGGACCTTTGATTTTGCTAAAGGAAAGGAAAACAGAAAGGAAACCCTTTTCCATCTTTGCGGGTCGGCTGGAGGTAAACATTTCCCATTGCTCCTCCAGCAAGGTTTTGGGCTGTGGAAGGGGAAACGTTTGGATGAGGAGTGGAAACATCCTGGTGGCCCAGGGGTTGCTTTGAGTCACGATGCTCTGAAGGAGTTCAGGTCTGGTTCAGATTTCAGAGTGTTTGGCCAAGGATTTGGGGTGAAAACACACCCAAACGTGTCCGTGCCTGCACATGCCTCTCCCCAATGGGCTTGTTCGATGCAAGGTCAGTCTCCTCTTCCCGCCTTCTTTCCTTTTTTGTGGTTGTTGCCTGAATTATTTTCTCTGGACCAGCCCTACCACACACACCCAGTCCCTCACTGGGTGCCAGGGATGCTGTCTGCAGGGAAGGGGAAGCCTGTGCACAGGATGGGTGAGGGGAACTGGCTTGGGGGCAATGGGATGCCCGGGGGTCTGGAACTCCCCTGGTACCCAGGAGATGGGTAGTTTGGAAGAGGTGCTGATCCCTCACATCCTTTGTTTTCTGATGTGCCTGAGTAGTCACCAGCCAGTCACTGTTAGTGACTTCTCCTGTCTTAGATACTCAGGATCTGCAAAAAGGAAGGACTGTGCTTCGCTGCTTTCCCTTTGCTGGCGGGTCAAGTGTTTCTTTCCCCTGGCCAGGGAATCCAGAGCATCCTTGGAAGGTCTCCATCCCCCACCTTGGCTAATGGGTCAGAGAAAGGCTGGCTGGGACATACAGGAATGAGCTCTCCTGCCTTTCACCTAGGATGGCGGTGAGGGCACAGGCTGCATCTCAGCTCCCCCGAGCACATCGCAGCCCCCAGCCCTGCTCTTCCTCCCAGCCATTTAAAGACACCAAAAAGCAAAATCATAGAATCATTCAGGTTAGAAAAGACCTTTGGGATCATTGAGTCCAACCATCAACCCCACTCTACAAAGTTCTCCCCTACACCAGAGCCCCCAACACCACATCTTAATGACTCTTAAACACATTCAGGGATGGGGACTCAACCCCCTCCCTGGACAGCCCATTCCAGTGACTGACCACTCTTGCTGGGAAGAACTTTGTCCTGATGTTCAGCCTAACCCTACCCTGTTGCAGCTTGAAGCCATTCCCTCTTGTTCTATCGCTAATCCCCTGTGAGAAGAGACCAGCACCAACCTCTCTACAATGTCCTTTCAAGCAGTTGTAGAGAGGGATGAGGTCTCCTCTCAGCCTCCTTTTCTACAGACTAAACAGTCCCAGCTCCCTCAATCGATCCTCATAAGATTTATGCTCCAGGCCCTTCACCAGCTCCATGTTTCTCCTCTGCACTCTCTCCAGCACCTTCAGATCTCTCTTGTGTTGAGATGTCCAGAACTGGACAAGAGAGCCAGGAAGCACGGTCTCGCTGAGCTAAACCCCAGGAGCAGACCCTGAAGCCTTGAGGAATTTCCTGGGGGTTTCTGCTGTTGGCACCCACACGTCACTCAGCCATGGGTTACGTGGTGGCCAGAAGTTGTTTTATATCAACAGCCTGAAGACCAGTCCCCCCATCCCACCCAGGGACAGGGATACTCTCCCCTGGCCCAGGGACAGGGATGCTTGCCCCAGCCATGGCCACTGAGACACCTGCCAGGGCCAGTGGTACCTGCACATGGGCTCGTTTCGGCATGGATGGTGGCACCTGGCTGGAGCACAGGGTCTGGCCACATGTCCTCTTTGCCTGTCCCAGATGGGACAGGATACCCGTGCAGAAGGAGCTGGCAGTGTCCCAGCCCTGGAGACTAATCCCTGTTTTTACATCCAAGCCCCCTCCCCTTCTCTGCCCCCCTCCATCCTGGGGGTCCTGCTTCTGGCTCTTGTCTGGGTGTTTAAAGAATTATCTTTGCAGGGAATGAGCCTCTCCCGTGGCGTGTGTAATCCTGTTATCCTAGAGCAGGGAAGGGACACTGGGGGTGTGATGGGGACAACTGGGCTGCAGGGGGGACACACACGTCACGGGGGGCTCTAGGTTACAGGACAGCATGACTGGCCATGGATATGGCTCAGGGTGGGGAGGGTCTTCGGGATCTCTGTGCTCCCCCAGCACCCTCGAGAGGCAGGGATGGGGCTGAATGTGTCAAGGAAGGTACCAGGGCAGGAGGTGTGACCATATAGGGTGCAGTGGTGGGGTGCTGGCTGCAGTGGTAGGATGTTGGGTGTTGTGATGAAACTTTGGGTGCAGGTGACTGAAGACAATATTTCCCAGAATTTAGTTAACTGTAGGGCCTGCAGCCAAAAGCAGCAGCTCCCAGATTCTCCCCTGAGCAGACCTGGGCCAAGCATCTGTGCTGATATCTCCCCCTCTCTGTGTTTGCTGGTGTGAACTGGGGGCTGGTGGCGGTGGTGTGTGCCAGGGGACCTTAGGGTGGTACTGGGGGGGCTCCTGCCCATGCTGTCCCTCTGCCTTCCTGCAGCTCCTCCTCGCAGCCTGTCCCGGGGGCCACAAGCCAGCCCCTTCCTCGCACGGGATTGTTTTGCAAGCAGCGTGACAGGATGAGGAGGAAATGTGCCAGGAATGGCTCCATGGCCCCTCTCAGGAGAATTGGAGTCTATTTTTAACCTCCCCTTCCCAGCCCCCCTCAACTCCTCCTCCTGCTCCCCCGGGACGCAGGCAGTGGCAGCCTGCAGAAAGCTGCCCCCCCCGGGCTACCCGGGGCATGTCCCTCCTCGCCGACACACACAGGCTTCCCCATCGCAGGCTGGTGCCCTGGACAGACAGACAGACCACACGTGTGATGCACAAACATGCTCTCACCTTCCCTGCTCCCCACACATGGCCTGGCCCTGCCATGCTGTGATAAATCTGAATTATCCTGCAGCTTGAGGGGCATCCGTCCTCAACCGTGGTGGGGTTCCTGCCTGGGCACCAGCCCGAGCAGCGATGCCACCTCTGCAGCAGTGTTTATAGCCAGGGTGAGTGCAATGGAGGAGGACAGTGGCAGCTGGCCCTTGAGGTGGAAATGCTCCCAGTGCCTGTCCTAACACCTGTGGAAGCACTCCAGCAGAAAGGGTTTTGGAAAGACAGAGGGGTGCACTGGGAATTTCGGGGGCAGGTTGAAAAGCAGCCCCCTTGGTTCGCCGAGGAGCTGGGGGGGGCTGCTGCTGCAGCCACGTGTTCATGTGTCAGAGCTGGTCCTAGACTGGAGACTCAGCCCCGTGTCTCTCTTTTCTCTCTTCCAGATTTCTCCAACCAAGTCAATTCCACGTCCCTGAACTCTCCCACGAGCCGGGGGCCCATGGCCACCCCATCCCTCCACCCGTCCATCGGGCCGGGCATCGGCTCCTCGCTGGGCTCCCCAGGCCAGCTCCACTCACCCATCAGCACCCTGAGCTCGCCCATCAATGGCATGGGACCTCCGTTCTCCGTCATCAGCTCCCCCATGGGCCCACACTCGATGTCCGTCCCCTCCACCCCCAGCCTGGGATTTGGCACCAGCAGCCCGCAGGTAAGGGGGAGGTGGTGGGGATATTACTGCTGCTGAGGAGAAGCTATCTCCAAGGGTTCCAAACCCAGACCTAGCCCTGCATTGCAAGCAGGCACCCGAGGGTGGCAAAAAGCAGAAGCCCAAGGGGGAAACAAGAGCTGGACGGCTGCAGCCACCCTTGGCGCTGCCCTGAGTGGGCTACGAGGGACCAGCACAGCCAGACTATGGCCATACATCACCTCCCATCACTTGTCCCTTCCAGTCCTGTCCTGCCAGTCCCCAGACTAGGAGTGAGAGGGAAGCAGTGACAACCCCTGGGTCACCTGGGGGTTGGTGTAGCTCTGGCAGGGGCTGAGGCCACCCTGGGACTACCTGCACCCCATGCTTCTCATCCAAACGGTCCCATCCCTTCACCGGGACCCAGCATGTCCCCTCCGGGGCCAGCTCCATGGCACGCACCGAGGGGTCTCCCTTCCCCACTGCCCTTTTCTCATCGCAAGGGAAGGACTGGCCTTCGCTGGCTGAAGATTATGTAAAAAAGCTCCAACTACGGAGAGATAAGCTCTTTTTAAAAATAGCAGGATCGGGGCGCGCTGGCCAGCCCCTGCCACCTGTTGCTGGCTGCTCGCACGGTATATGTTTAGTCAAAGGGCAGATTAAGGAATTGGCCACCACCTGCCACTCGCAGCGGGTTTATTTATTCCAGTCCCTCTCTGGGAGTCAAGCACCTGCCAGCACCTTTATTTTTAAATATTGGCCTGATTTATTTCCAGAGATAACGGGTCTTTCTACCAGGGGCTGAGGAGGGCCGGGCTGTGCCGAGCCCCATCCCCAGGGACCTCCAGGCAGCTTCCCCAGCACCCAGCATCCCTGTGCTGGCCTGAGAGGTGACAGCTTTATTTGCCTCCTGATGGGCTTCTCCCATGAAGGATCCACCCTGTGACTCCCAGAAATGTGTGGGGACCTGCACCCCACAGCCTGCTCCAGCTGGGTCCCGCTCCCCTGGGGGATGAGTGGGGTGGACATGTCACCTCCCATCCCGTGGCCAAGGGAAGGGGAACTGAAACAACCCCTTGGGAATGGGCGGCCGGAGCAAAATTAGCAGTGAGAGGGCTGAGATGGTGGGGAAGGAGGGATGTGAAGCAACGTGGGGGTGAGCCACAAGCCAGGGGAAGAAACGGGGAAGGGAGGATGCACCCTCAGCATCGATGATAAGGCGCGGTTTGCTTTAGGGACCGATGAGCCAGAGGAACTGAAATAAAACACAGCCACGGGGCAGAAAAGGGGAATTGAGAGCGTGGTCAGATGGTGCCGGGGAGCGAGCTGGCAGCTCCAGCCCTCACGGCGCGGTGCAAGTGCCCGTCCTTTGCTCGGGGACTTGTCTTAAGTGGTTTTCCCAGAGGTGACAGTTAGGAGGTCTTCAGCCTAATGGCTCCTGCCATCTGTTCCCTGTCTGGGCGCATTAGGTCCCTGTCCTCATCCCTGTCCCTGCAGCAGGCAGAGGCGCCTACCTGGGCCCGCAGAGGAGCACGGGAGGAGGAGGAGGAGGAGGATGCGGGCAGGCACCGGGGCCGATGCTCCAAGGGGAGCGCAGCCCCCCGTGCCGCTGCACCGGTCGGCGAAGCGCTGGGGGTAATGAGGCGTGTGGCCCCTGTCGCCAGGCGGGGATGGCACTGATGGAAGGTGGTTTGAATCAGATGGCAGATGCCACTTGCCATCAGGCCATGCCTCGTCGCCTCTGGAAAGCCAGCAGAGCAGAAGGGCATGGGACGTGGGAGGTGCAGTGGGTCCTGCAGGATGGGTCCTCTCTACCTCGGCTCCTCCTGGCACCAGGGTGGGAAGGAGCCGTTTTGGGAAGGCTCCCAAAATCTGGGGTGTTTTCCCTTTCCTGTTAGGTCTGGCAGAGGCAACCTTTGGTGCCAGCACCAGAGGATGCTCAAAGCGCTCTTGGCACTGGGACCTTGCATGGCTTCCGAACACAGCCCCACATTCAGGCAGGGGTGTCCCAGCACCCAGGGAGCCCCCGAGCCCCCTCAGGGAGGGGGAATGCTGGCATCAAGCTGGGCAGGGAGTGAGGTGCGTGGGGCAGGAGCTGGCTGAAAGCAGGGCTAGTTTGCGGCAGTGGGCAAAGTCCCAGCCAGACCAGGAGGCTGGACCCAGCAGCTCTGGGATTTAACACAGCTTTAAACCCTCTTACCTAAAGATTCTGGGAAAATGGGGAGGGGGTTGAAAGCAGGATTTTCAGTTAGAGCAGAGAGGGAGGACTTTCCCCGCAGTTCGCAGGGCTGTGCCAGTGCCAGCAGCCGCCCCAGGCATCACTGGCAGCAGCTCAGGGCGCCCGGGGGCGAGCGGGGAGAGATCAGACGCAGGATTAGGCTTTTCCAGAGCTGCTCTCTGCCTTTGCACAATGCTCTTTGTGAGGGTGCCTGGGGGACCAGGGAAGGGGGGGTTGGTTTTTCTGGATGGGAGGAAGAATAAAAGCTCTCCTTGCCAATTCGGTCCCCGGTGCAATGAACTGGAGAGGGAAGGGAGAGGAGCCGAGGAGTCCCAGTGTCACTGGGGAAGCAGAGCATCGCTTCCTCCCTTGTCCCCGCTCTCTGGACCGGGGTCATCAAGCCCAGAGCAGAAGTGCTGTGCCAAGGCCTGGGGGCGGGGGGGCTGCTGCCTCACCCTCTGCCTCTTCCCTGCCTGCACGTGCTGCCAGTTTCACTCAGCGGCCGCCAGCAGGGAGGGGATGGCGCGGGACAGGCGCCGGGGCGGTGTGGGAACCCCAGGGGTGCATGTGGTGCCTGCGCTGAGGTTTTGGGCTGGCCCTGTGAGAGGAACCCATGACTTCCACCCAGCCCAGCCCGGGGCTGACTCAGCTCCCACTGGGGCATCCTGTTGATGCACGGGGGCTGCGGAGGGTGAGGGGCACCCCCTCCACCTTCCTGGGCTGCTGCAGGGACAGGGTGAGGTGCTCGCCCCATCTTGCTCTGCCTGTTGTCCCCCTGAGAGGCTCCTGGGGGGCTGCTTGGGTGGACTTTGTGGGCTGCTCAGGCTGGGAGAAGTGGTGATGAAAGACTTATCTTCAGCAGGCAGCCGATGGCCTCTGCCTTTGCTCCCACATGGCAGTGGCTGGTGACACAGTGTGACATGAACTGCACCTGGGAAATGTCTCCTCTTCCCAGATAGTGCACTGGGAGCAATTTTGGGAACAGGTGACCCTGAAGCCATGGGGAGATGTGCTGCTGCAGTGCCAGCAGCCCCTGCTTGCAGGGTAGCACAGAGTCTGTGCCCAGGGACCCACAGAGGGCAAAGAGAGATGCTCCTACCTGGGGACCCACTTGTCCCTCCCCTCTCTGCCCTGTTGCAGCATAACTGAACAGCAGGTAAAGCCCAGGAGCGTGTTCCTTGGTGGCACTGGGTCCCGGCTGCCTTTGATTCATCAGTTGGCACAGGCAGGGGTGGGAGAGGGAGGCAGATCCATTGCATTTCTCCAGGGTGGGTTTACCTTGCTCTGTTCTGTGGTTATTAGTCATCTGCCTGCCAAATATTCCCCACCAGCCTGCAGACTTGAAAGCCAGAGGAGCGGCTGTGCTGTGCTAATTGACAGATCACCAGCCCTGGGACTTCCCTGAATTAATTTGTGACAAGTGCAATTGCTGATTATCTCTGCTAGGGTAGAGAAACACAAGAAACCAAAGCACAAATCCTGCGTATCCAACCTGGATTTAGGAGTTGGCAAGGATGGAGGCTCTGTGACAGTCCCTGGCAGGCTGATCCCCAGGAGGACAGCCGCAGCGGTCCTGGTCGGCACTGCATCCCAGCTGGCCAAGCCTGGTTCCCTCATCCAGTCCCAGACCTCCCTGAACCTGCCTTGGGCTGGGCAGAGTTGCTGTGAGCTTGTCTCCCTTATTGGGATGAGTTGGTCTGACATCTCTGTGCCTCAGTTTCTCTGTACACAGAGGGATAACAGCCCTGCCCCGCTGCAGAGGGCAATGTGGGAGTCAGCAGGAATCTTTTACTGAATACCAGTGCCACAGGGCCATGCTGGCACCCAGCTTCCACCCAGTTCTCCACTTTCTTCACCCACTGTGAGGGACTGAACTCACTGGGGAGGGAAGGAGAGGGCATGTGGAGAGGCTGCTGCCAGGCTGGAAGTTGCCGAGAAGTGTCCCACCCAAGCCTATTCTGGAAAGCCAGGCCCCACTGCATCTGGGATCTATTTATTTGCTGTGAAGCTTTCCTTTGGAGAGATAATGCTAAAAGGATATCTATAAATTGCAGAGCTAAAGCACGAGTGTCCTGGCCTTCATCATCCCTGTGAGTGCTTGCTCCCAGCCAGCAGCTCTCCCACAAACCATGGCTGCAGATCGTCAGCGTGAAGCCCTGGTGGCTTTGCAAGTGGTGGCTTTATGAGTCCCTGGCCATGGGGGCTGTGCTGTGGCTGTGCCGTGGACAAGGGTCTGGTAAAGCAGGAGGAATTGGTTTTCTCCTTAAATCGCACAGGAGCACCATTTGTGGAGCAGATGGGACCAGCCCTGTTGGGCTCCTGGTGGTGCATGGGGGACCAGTCATGCCCCCGGTCATGTCCCCACTCCTTCCACCCCAGGACCAGCACGGAGACCTGGTTGCATCCTGCTGCCAGCTCAGAGACTCACTGGTTTTTATGCCAGGGCAGCAGATGAGCCCTTGTGCCTTTGTTCTCTGGAAACATGTGCCCAAATCCTCCTGCTCTGTGGGTGGGTGTTTTAAGCAGTGTGTGTCCCCACTGGAAGCTTGTCCCCTGCTAGAAATGCCACCCCTGCCTGTCCTTACTGCCCCAAGTATATGCACAGGCAAAAGCCCTGCTGGAGACCTGGTTCAGCCCCACACACCCCATCTCCCCACCGAGCACTCTGCTTCTGTCTCAACAGCTCAACTCGCCCATGAACCCCGTCAGCAGCTCAGAGGACATTAAGCCACCCCTGGGGCTCAATGGAGTCCTCAAAGTGCCAGCACATCCCTCAGGAACGATGGCCTCCTTCACCAAGCACATATGTGCCATCTGCGGGGACAGATCTTCAGGTAAGGCTGGTCCCTGCCCTGGGAGGGGCTCACAGTAGTGTGTGGATGCTCTGGGAGAGCATGGCAAGGGTGTCAATGGCTTCTTGGCTCCCTGTGGCACAGCCACCGCAGGCTGGGGCTCTCCATCAGGAGAGAAGCCACCCTCAGAGGAGAGGACAAAAAGTCCCTTATTGACCAGCCTCCTCCAGCCCTTGTGGTCTGGGGCAGGCTCTGACCCGAGCCAGGAGACCCCAGGTCTCTGCATGGCTGTGGTGTGACATCCTCAGCCCTGATCAGCACAGCCCAGCTGAAGACAAGGCATTAGTGAGTGTCCCTCTCTCTCCCCATCCTTTCATCTGTAGTGGTCTTGTCACATAGTGCCAGATAAAAAGACGTGCTTCACATAGAGCCTCTCTCCACTCCTGGGAGATAAAGATGTGCTAATTCCTTTTATTCTTGTGCTGTTTTAAAAGCTTTCTGCTCCCTAAGTGCTTGGGTCACCTAGTTTGTGAAGTCCTTAGGGATGTCTCCTGGGTTCCAGGGCTGGAAGAGGAGGGTGGGTGTGTGACACAGGGCTGGGATGTGTGTCCGGTGTGGGGAGTCGTGGGGGGCACACAAGGAAGCACCTTTGTTTTATGGATGCAGTGCCTCTCCCTCATATATGGATAAGAAACAGTGAGGGCTTTTCCTGGATGTAAAGGCACATTGTAGCCCGTGGAGAGCATCCTGATTTTTTATGGAAGTCAAGGTGAAGCTGTTGCTCTTCAGCACCTACACTCACACCTCTGAGAAACCTCTGCTTCCTGCAGACATGGCTCTGGGAAGAGGGAGGGCAACCACGGGAGCTGGGAGCACCCTGGACACCGGTGGGTCACTTTAACCCAAGCTGCATTCCCTCCTCTCCACCCTCCCTACCCTCCCCTGCAGGTAAACATTATGGGGTTTACAGCTGCGAGGGCTGCAAAGGCTTCTTCAAGCGCACGGTGCGGAAGGACCTCACCTACACCTGCCGTGACAACAAGGACTGCCTCATTGACAAGCGTCAGCGCAACCGCTGTCAGTACTGCCGCTATCAGAAGTGTCTCGCCATGGGGATGAAGCGAGAAGGTAAGGCCTGGAGAGCCCGCTCCCAGCACCCATGGGTGCTGTAGGTACCCATCCTTCCTTAGGAGGTTCCAGCAGGCTCCTGTTGGCAACTGGAGCCAGCCTGAGCCTTGCCAAGGGGCACCAAAAATGCACCGCGTATTGCTTTTGCGCCACAGGCATGGCCTCCAAAGCAGAGGTAAGTCCCAGCGTGGTACTCAGATGGATGGTGGATGGTTGGATGAGTAAGGGATGATGAAAGCTGGCAGGTCATTTGCTCTCCAGGAACTTGCACTCCCCTTTTTGCAGCGGCTACCGTGTGTCAGGAGCAGCGATGGCAAAACCACTGAGCTCTTCCCTTTCCCTGCAGAGCCCCATCAAACAGAGGTGCAACAGGGTAGGTTTAGGCTGGACATTAGGAAAGAATTTTTCACAGAAAGAGTGGTCAGACATTGGAATGGGCTGCCCAGGGCCGGGGTTGAGTCCCCATCCCTGAATGTGTTTCAGAGTTGTAGAGATGTGATGTTTGGAGATACAGTGTAGGAGAGAACTTTGTAGAGTGGGGTTGGTGGTTGGACTCAATGATCCAAGGGTCTTTTCCAACCTGAATGATTCTATGATACTGTTAAAGCTCTCGAGTCTGTGTGTGCTTGGGGTGAAAAATGCTGCCACCTGGCTTGGCCATCCTTTCTCCATCCAGCACAGGATGTGGCATCCTGGAGAAATGGTGCTGGTGAGGGGCAAGAGAGAGATGATGTTTAATCTGCTGGTTACTACTCACTGTGCTGGTGGGGAGGTGAGAGGCTCCTGCTCCTGTCTGCATTGCTGTTTGTGCACACCTCGCTCAGGACGGGCAGGGAAACCCGGTGAACCAATGTCCCTTCTCATCAGAGTCCACTCGGGCATCAGCACCGAGCACCAGCTGCTCTAACTCAGTAGCATTCCCGAGCAGTAGTAATAATGGATTTTTTTCTCCTTTGGGAGGAAGAAAGAAATTCAGTCTCATAAAAAGATATCCCCTCCCCTCGCTGGAATTTAAATTTAGGATCTAAAACTCCCTGGCAGTGCCTCTTTTAAATGCTCTTTTTTAAATGCTGACGGCGTCTGTTTGAAACTGCTGGCAGAACAGGCTTTTACCAGACATGATGTGAAAATGACGCGGTGGTGCTGCTCAGTTCTCTGCTGCCTTCTCCCCTTACATCTTCAGAGCCACGCTTGCCTCCCTGACTGGCCAGTAAACCCATCCCTCCGGGTGCTGGGAGCAGGGCTCCAGCCCGGATCTCTTTGAAGAGCACTTAGTCTTGTCTGGAGCAGTGATTAAATAGGGCAGCGCTGGAGCCACCCTGCCACACACGATTTATGGGGTTACCTAAGGACCCACAACACGCAGAGTCTTCCAACATCAAAGCCAAGGTGTAGGGGGATTGCAGGGGGGCTGGGAGGTACCCAGGGGACGCAGAGCTTAACCCTTTGGTGCTCAGTAACGGAGCCTTCTGGCCCAAGCAAGGATGGGTGGCAGAGGGGGCAGTGCCGCTGCCAGGGCTGGCTGTGGGAAGAAGCCTGGTTGGAGAGAGCAGGTGGTTGGAGGGAGTGGAAGAACTGATGATGTGTTGGGTTTGCCCCTTCCCCACACTCATCCAAAGCAATAGGCAGAGGGTTTCTCTGTGACAAAGAAAAGCTGCTTCTTGGAGCCATCACCACAGAGCGGTTGCAAGGTCTCCCAGCTCTTCACCCTCTGCCCTTCCCTGGCTCCTGTCTTTCTTGTCCTGTTTGTGTCATCTCCAGCTTGGTGGGAAAGAGAAAACCTCTAGTCTTAAACGGAGAGATTGAGATATTCAGAACATGCCGGAATTGTGGCTGCTTTGCAGATGGGCAGAGCCATGGGCCCTGCTGGATCCCACAGGAGATGAGTGGCAGGAGGAGGAAATAGAGGCAGGAAGGTCTAACCTCCAGTCCTGGGAGACTCAGGTGACTAAAAAGAAGCCAAGAAGTCTCCTGTGTGTTCAGCAGCAGCACTCGCTTCTCAGGGGAGAAATGCAGGTGTAGGTAGATGTGGAGCATCCCAGTGCCCAGGTGTTGCCTTTGGAGCCTTGTGACTGCAGCTGGAGACCCGCTTTCCTTTCAGACCCCCTCGAACATCTCAGCCAACGTCTGTAGGGAAGGGAATGTCAGCAGTAAGGCTTCTAACACTGACATCCTGTGATTCGGGTACCTGCTTCATGCCTACCGTTCGTGGTGATTGCATGGGCAGCACCACTAAAATTATAGGCCCATTAATTAATTTCTAAGTGGTGGTGGAATTCCCCAGGGAGCGCGCGCAGTATGAGGACTCTATTAATTCATCTTGATTAACATTATCACAATGAATACCAAATGAATTCATAATGATCAGCCAATTATTTAAAAGTGTGACAGATGGGAGCTTTGTAACTCCGGGAGCACGCTCAGGCGGTGCTGGCTGATCTTCTGATGCTGGCGTTGCATGAGGAAAGCTTGAGAGAAGGGCAGAAGCTGGTGCATTGGCAGTCAGTAGCTGTTTGGGGTGCAATCCCCATGGAGGGAAAGCTGGAATAACACACACACACACATGCAGAGTCCCCAAATAAGGCTTTCTCTTGTTATAAAGCTAAAAATTCACCATGTCTCATGGCAGGTTTGGAGGTGACCTAGTGTGGTCCTAGACCTGAAAGTGAGAAGCTGGGTCTTGCTAAGCTTTGCCTTTCAGCAGCTCTTGAGTTTCACGTGTGATATCCACCTGATTAGTCAAAAAAAAAGGTCTCCTTCCCCTTGCATCCATCTCATCTCCATTGCATCCATCCCATCTCACTGCTGCTGCTGCCCATCCGCTTTGCCAGCCAGGAGCCTTAGCCTTACACTGGTCCCGCTGCCTCCTCACCACATCTGTTTTGGGGGAACAGTTTGGGGCTAAATCCTGCATTACTAATTCCTTTTGCCTAAATACTCACAACACAGCTGGCTTTTTATCCTCTGGTATAAACTGTTGCATCTTATAAGTGACAGAGCCAGGCGAATGGACCTCATTTCCCTAAAAACTATCTTGCTCTGGTGACCTATTTTGTAGCTACATAAAGTCATAGCAGATTCCTGCCTGGGGAAGAATCTCTCCTGCAGTCTAAAGGTATTTGTATGTACTGGAAGTACAGTAGAACCCCCTAAACTAAGTACTGCAGCTCTGGTGAGGGAATAAGGCATCCTGCATGGTGGTGGGCATTGCTGTGACCTGCAGAGTGGTCATGTAGCCCTGGGAAGAGGGGTTCGTTCCCAAAAACCTGTGCCAGAAGAGCAAAAGGAAGAGGTCTCTTACATAGCTAAGGAGTTGGCTTAAAGGACTAAAATCTATAGGACCTCTTGGGCAGCTGATGGAGCGCTGGAAGGGTTTGATCCCAACACCTGGAGGGTCTCCAGGTGAATGTGCCAAGAGCAGACCTGGAGAGATGGACCTTGACCACATGCTCTGGTGGACGAGGCGGGTGTATCCACAGAGGAGGAAGGTAGGGTTGGCCACAGGGTGCTGCTGGGAGGATGGGGCATTGCTTTTGGAACTGGATCTTGGCTTAAAGGGGTGAAGACCTACAGAAGCCAAAGATTCCTTCTGGTGTCTAATGCCAGGTTGGACAGGGCTTGGAGCAACCTGGTCTAGTGAGGAGTATCCCTGCCCAGGGCAGGAGGGTGGAACTAGATGATCTTTAAGGTCTCTTCCAACCCAGACTGTTCTATGATTTGATGGTGTGTGCATCTCTTCTTGCTGCTCCCCGTTAATAGCATGTAAGATAGATGGTGACGCCGTGTTCACGCTGCCTGAGCCTCACGGACACTGAGGTATTGCAGCTATAAGAAATGAAAAAACTGGGAGTGTTTTTCCCCTATGAATTACTGCCAGCTGTGTGAGGCTTTGGGTTTTGTACTCTTGTCTCCCACTACATACCGGATAGTCAACAAAATTAAGATTACCATCAGGGATCTTGACTAATGCAGGGATTATGGTTGTGGGGGTGGCTGTTTGCATCCAGAAGCAGAACTCTCTCTGTTTGATCTGTTACTCATTAGGGTCCAAGGTGTCTGTGTATCGGCTGCCTCATATTTTAAAGAGAGAAAAAAAGTGGAAACTGCCTTCGAGTTAGGGAGGCAGAGGTCTTGTGAGGAGGTGGGAGTGAACACGGAGGGTCTTGAGATAAAGGCGTCTTGTGTGCACCCCATTAGCCGGGGTTGGATTCAGGAGTGAAGGGGGGTCGTCGCAGACCACAGACCCCACGGCCTCGCGTTGCAGCACGTCGCTATCTTGTGTGAGGAGGTCCCGGCCCCACCATTGCTGGCGAGGCCGGCGGATCGCACAGCGAGCAGGAAATACCAGCGAGGAGCCCTTTCTCATGCTCCCGCCGGCCGCCCTTGGACGGCTCACAGGGAGCAGCCGTTGGGAACCGGTGCAGCCCGGCCCCGCTCCGTCTCCCGCCACTCCTTCCCTCAGCGCTGCCTCCGGATGTGAGCCTGAGCCAGAATGTCTCTGTTGGACCTGCTGGGCTGCCCAGTTTGTTAACTGGGAGCTACCGCTTTGTGGAGGTGAAGCCTGCAGTGGAGCACCAACAGTGGAGTTTGATGCCGCCTGGGTACAATGGATGTTGATGCATCTCCACCAGGAAGCTTGTAGCCCATCTGGAGACCAGAAGGTTGTCCTCTCCCAGTGGCTGTGGCTCAGGCTACATAACCCAACCCCCCCCCAAAATAGTTCCTAAATCCAGGTGCAGATACCATGAGTGTGGTGGCCCGGGTAGGGTGTGGCTATCTCCATCAACTGCCATGACACGATCCAGAGTCGTGCTCTGAGGATCCAGGACATCTTCTGTCCAGCTGCATGCCTGATCTCTGGTTCCAAGACTTCATTAAATCTCACAGCCTGAGATAATGCTTCCTCCTCCCCAGTGTCGTGCGTTGGTTTTCCCCCCTCTCGCTCGCACTGCCGTCAAGCTGAGGGATTTAACCTTGGAGGAGCTGGACTTGCAACGTTGCAGGGAGCTCAGAGACCTCCACATGTCTCTGGGGAGCTGCTCAGATAAATCAGTTAGTGCAAAGGGACAAAAGTTTCCCTGTGTTTTGCTGTGCCTGGTCCCCCTACCACCTCCTGCACCCCCTACCACCTCCTGCACCCCCTGGGGCCATCCCAGTTCCTGGAGCATCTCTCGGGACCAAGAGGAGCAAGAGGAATCTAGGCAGAAAGAGCAGGGATTTGGGTCTCCAACTCACTTATCCAAGTGAATGCAAAAGCAGGCAAGTGGCCATACCCCAGTGAAGGGGCAGAGTTCAAGAGCATGGTTATTCTTAGTAATTATTTTGGAATGGAAAATGTCTTTCAGCTTAATGAGCTTGTTTCTTACATCCTTTTAAAGTGCTGCTCTTTAAACCAGCTGGTTAAAGGATGCTGGGTTTGTTTTCTGTTTTTAAGGATACTCTTTGGTTGAGAAAAAGGGTTTGGTTTTTGGTTTTCTCGCATTGCTTTAGCAGTGGTGCTGTTTGCTTGTACTTTGCAGTGTCTGCCTTTGAAGCGTGAAGTGAGCTGGAGGTTTTTGCTGTTGTTTTCCAAAGCCTTTCCCCATGTGGATTGACTGCATGCAAAGGTTTCAATCCACTTGGTAACACTCCATTTCACTGAAGTTACAGTTTTTTATCGTCATGGTGGTATTTTGTCTATCCTTAAAAAAAAAAGAAAAAGAAAAAGAAAAAAAGTGCAGCATTCAGCTGAAAATGTTGGAGAAAACTCCACTGTTTATTTATTGTATCTCAGCTTTGGAGGTTGTTTGCAGGAGGAGAAAGCTGCATCTTTGAAAGAAAAAGGAGGCACGTGGAAGCAAAGCAGAAGAAACCCTGTCTGAATTGGCTTCCTCAGCTATTGGGGCATTTTTGGTAAAACAGGTACCTCAGGCGTAAGCGCTTCAAGAGGCCAATGATACATAGCTAAGATGTAGCATCATAAAAAGGCAGCAGAGCCTAATAAATTCCACCGCTAGTGAAACGGAAATCCCCACTAACCCTCCACCCAGCACTTCATAAATAAAGCAGCCACCCACTCCTGGGCCAAGAGGAGACAGAGCAGGTTTGCGTCTTGGAGGCCACCAGAGCCTCTGGGCTCTCCAGGAGGAGGATGGTGTGCCTTCTCGATGCAGAGGTGTGTCCCCCAGGAAAGTCCGGGTTGGAGCAGTCTGGAAAGCAGCGTCATCCCTCTTTGCCCTTTGGATCCCTGCGTCTGTCTGGGAATGGCAAGGAGCAAAGGGAGTGAAGGTGGGAGAGGATCAGAGGATGCTAAGAAGAGCAGGATAGCCAAGGCCAAAAAATGCATCTTCTGTTCTCCCATGGCTTTCATGTTGACCAAGAACCGGGCTGAGCATCAGTGCCTGTCCCCCATGGGTGCCTGTCCCTGTGCCCAGGGACTCTCTCACCCAGAGAAAACCCTGTTCAGTCCATTTTTGGTGGGAGTGAATTATCCTTCTCTCTCCTCCCCCATGAAGAGAAACAAACCCCAGCCAGCCAGCCATGCTATTGTTCCTGGAAGGATGGATTTTCCTCTCAGAAACAAGCGCTCATCTGTATTAGTGCTGGGTAAGTGGTAATTAGGAGCCGCCGTCGCCTCCAGCTCTCTCCAAGCAAACAAACAAGCCTGCGGTGCCCCAGCCCACGGGGGTCTCAGAGAAGCCTCTGCCTCTGTGGAGAATCCTGTCCCTTTTGTGCCTCTTCCTCCCCTCATTAACATTCCTCCTGTGCTCACTGATGGTGGCAGTGCCCACAGCTGGTGGCTGTGCCATGGCGTGGGGGACCCGGCTGTGGGCAGCCTCCTGGCATCTAGGACCAGGCTTTAAAAACGGAACACGCACTTGACATCTTTATTTTCTGTTGTTGTTGTTGTAAATCTAATTAGTCTGCAAATCACAGCATCAGGTTTCTCTCCACAAGCCCAAGGCTTAAAAAGGAAGGAAAACTTGAGCCAGCAGATTGGGATCCAGGGATATTCACGTGGCTCAAAGAACAGGGACTTCACAACGTTCGTCACAAAGTGTCGGGGACATTACAGTGTGTTCTCAGTGGTGTCCTCCAAGTCCTCTCCAGAGCCTCAGTGAGCAGCTTGTTCTTCTCCAGCAGCTGCAAAGTTCATTACTCAACCACAGCCAACCACCTGGGTTGGTTTGGGCACCTGAGCTGGGTTGGTTGCTCACATTGCAGTGGACTCCAAGCCATTTAAGTGCCCCACGAGCAAAGGCAGGGCGACCAGAACGGATGTGCACAACAGCAGAGGATGGATCTGGCATCTTTGCATATCAGCCCTTGGGCCTGGGCAGCCAAAGCTCATCTGCAATCCATGGGACAAGACATTTTGGTTCTTAAACAAAGCGAGGTCACCAAGAAATGGTCTTGACACATGGGGTATCTGTGTCTTGCTGTACCACAGCCTGGGGATGTGCAGATGGGCTGGAGAAGCTTGAGATGAAAAATGACAGCAACAGACCTTAGGCGAGCACAGGCCAAATCAAGCAGAATGACACGAGAGCCTCTTCGTCAGGTGCCACAGAAAACACGGGTTTCTCTCCTTGGCTGGGCTGAGACATAGCTGGAGGAGGTGGGGCTGCCTCTCAGAGCTCTTTCACTGCAACATCTTTTTTTTCTCCTCAAGTGGATTGCAAGGTTTAAATGCTTCCCTTACGCTAAGAAAATCAGACCAGAGAACCTCTCAACCATACAAGTCTCCTTGAAGGAAAATAAAAAGCATTGACAGAGCCATCAACCCAGAGGGGAGCATGCAGAAGCTCATCTCTGGAAACATGGCCTGGCAGACAGGGCTGGTGTAACCACAGCTTGGGACCACTTCACTTTGCAGGACAGTGTCTGCTGGGCTGCAGCAAGCAATATGCCTGCTTCGCCTCCTGCGTTCAGGAGGAGTAGACCCTCACTGCTGGTCAAATGCTGTGCCATCCTCATGATGAGAAAAAGCAGCGTGGTTGAGAACATCACAGTGCTAAGAGCGGATCCTGTCTAACACCTGAGAGGTGAGGTGGAAGGAGAAGGACACAGGCTCCTCTCGATGGCTTCCCTGTATCCATCCCAGACAAGCCTTGCAGTTACTCCAGACAAGACCATCTGCTGAGGTGGTAATTGAGTGTGATGGGAGATGGGAAGGTCATGCTGGTCATGCAGAGCCCTTGCCAGCCCTTCCCTCCTACTGGTGAGCAGCAGCTCAGCGCCAGCAGCGGGGATGTGTTCTCCAGCCCTTCACCTCGTTATCACCATCTTACTGCAGTAAGAGCAAGAGAGCCCAGCTGAGATTTGGAAAGGTCCTTGTAGGTCAGATTGTCAATGCCTTGTTATCACAGCCACTCCACAGTTTAATCCTCTTCTCAAGGTCCTCTCAAACAGAAGCTGGATGTCTCCTGGCCCACCCAGCTGAGCAAGAGGGCACAGAGCAGAGGGGACAGCAATGATAAGCAAGAGAAGGGAGCCAGCAGCAGGACCAGCTCCCCTGAGTTGCCATGCTGTGTCCTTGCTAATCCTGGAAGGCATCACGTGTGAGACAGGAGGGAGAAGCATCTTGTGGCCTCTCCAGAGTTCAAAATACTTATTTTAACTTATTTTTTCTTAAATATACATTGATTGTGTGTGGGTTGGAGGAGCCAGTCTCAGAACCCCTCAGTATTTTTGTCTTTAGCCTGTGGTTTACCACGTATGTGAAAGGAAGAGAAAAAATCCAACAGAAACAACAAGAACCAAATGATATAATGATCTGTGTTTCTAAATTTTACTGTGTTACAGGGATGGAGCACCATCCATCCCGGCCCACAAGACTTCTGGGAAGCCGAGAAGAACAAGGTATTCCCATTTCAATATTACCAGAGGAGCTGCCACACAGCTACCACGTTTGCATTTCTCTTTTTCTATTTTATTTTTTTTTTAAACATAAATAAAAACCAAAGCCACAAAGGAACCCAGCTCCCAAACCGAATCTATTCGAAAAATGTATTTTTGTCATCTTCACCATGGTTTATTTGAGTAATCCCCAGTGGGAGTGGGGAGTGGACTCCAGACATAAGATCCTAGGTCTTTGTGGTGAGGGTTTTCCTCACTGCTGAGGATTTTCCTGCACACAAATATCACATATTGTATGATTTAGAAAAACAAAACAAAACAAATTGTTTGCTTTAATACTTGCTCCTGTTTTCCTTCCCTCTACCCCACCTGCTTTGTTTCCCTACATCTCAAGAAACACAGTCGCCATTCTTTTCTGAAATGGTGATGTCTCTCACCATCTCCACCAAGAAGGAGTGAGGTCCTCAGCAGGTCCAGGGAAATACTGATTGTGATAAACTGCAGACCTCTACCACTGGGTTCATGCCAGTGGAGATCAGAGACATGGAAGACTCTCTTAAGAAGCTGTGTGAGTGTCAGCTCTTAGACACTTTCACCTACTCCTTGCAGCTTGGATGTCCTCTTGGTTCTGTGGAGCTTCTGAAGCAGAGGCTGCAAGGATGGGTACACCTGCAGGGAAGTCCAAATGTTGAAACCCACAGGTTACAGGAGCTTTGGATGCATCTGCCCTTCAGAACGTGTTGGGCTGCCCACCTGTGGAGCTGAACGATGCTTTAGGGTGAATCTGAAAATGGGAAAGTGGAAACACAAGGTTTGAAAGGAATTCAACCTCTGGATCCTAAAAAAAGGGACTTTGAGAGTGTCACACCTGGAAGAATGGGCTGACAGTAAGCTGCTGATTGGAGAGGAGTCCACATGTGCACTGGGAAGTGTACCCTAGGGCCAGGCACAGAGCTGCTGCAGGAGCGAAACTGTTCCTCACACGATGGATGAAGCTGTTCCCATGTCATTCCTCGAGGTGCCCGTCAGGAGAGAGAATAACATCTACAGCTGAGTCTAACATGTAGAGGAGTCACTGCCTCACAGGCATCCCCAAAAGCAACATCCAAGAGCCAGGGCTGGGTAGGTGTCCTGCTTCATTTCCAGGAGGGGAACAGGTCAGGGTCATGAGCACCTGGTAACATGGGTCCTGCGATCAAGCAGCCACTGAACTTCAGGTAGCAGTCACCTCATCCTGCAGATGGACAACTCGGTGAAGGCCTGTGTGTGAAGCTGCTGCTTAGAGGGAAGGGAGGGATAACCTCATCTCTGAGCTCAGCATGGGAAAACAGCCACTGCTTTCCTGCATCCCAGAGCTCCAGGGACAGGAGATGGAGCTGTGGGCAGAAGGGTATTGCAGAGTGATGCCAGGCTTGTCCTGGCTTTGGAGAGGGGCTGTCTGGCCTTGGAAAAGCAGGGGTAGCAGAGCAGGTAACGCTGCTTGGTTTATCTTTGGAGCTGACATCCTTGGTGCACATACATTGTCTGCTCTCCCCGGTGTGTCACTCCAGCTGGGCAGGGCGAGGATTGGGACTTTGTGTGGGGCTGAGGTGAGTCAGCTTCCCCCTGACCAGCCCCACAGCCAGCAGGGGATCAGTAGAAATAACTTTTCCATCTCTCTCTATTGTTTATATCGGCGAGATTCAGCCGAATCCCTAGCAAGCACTGGCGTGCTGACCTGTAGGATCCACTCTGCTATAACCCTTCAGGTGTATCTGATTCTTCACCTCCAGGAATGTGGCTCTTGATTTTGGTGAGGCTGAGATTTGGAAGCTTAAGGCTTTAAGTAGCCACTGTCTCCCCAGACCTCGGCAGGGCTTTTCCCAGCATCCAACCAGTTCACTCACTTAGTGGCTGAGCAAGGGGATGTGTTTTTATGGACTAACACCCTGTCCCAGCAGTGGAGGTGGTTGAGCTCAGAGCGAGGAACCAGGCTTTGCACTTTTATCCTTGAGAGCTGCTGCGACTGTGCATCAGGTCTTTGGCATTTAAGTCTTTTTATAAAGTCCCATTTGTTGAGGGTTTACCTTTCTCTTAGGCTTTTCTGTTATTTAGTAGGTGTTTTATCTCTTCTAATGTGCCCAAAGGAGTTTTGGTGCATCTGTGCTGTTGAGGAATGGTTGGCATTAAGCAAAAATTTCTNGAATCCGTGCCAGACGAGAGCCAGATGGACCAAAGCCACAACGCAAGTCGGAGCTCCGGCAAGAGCCCCTCACCTGGCTGGGGCAGACGGAGCAGAAAGCGCTGCCTGCGCCTCGGGAGCCTCTGCAGCCCGTAAAACTTAAAGAGCAGCTCGCATAAAAGTAACCTCTCGCTTTTTGCAGAACAGCCTTCACATGGCGGGAGCCTTGACGGGCAGCAAACAGCACCGGTGGTGGCGGTGGGAGGGGAGGGGAGGGGAGAACCAGCCGTGGAACCCAGCCCCAGGCCCTCGCGTGCTGGGGTGGAGCGGGGTTAATGGGATCACCCTCCATAACGGGGCTCTTTTAGCAGGCGTCTTGATTTCCTGGCTTTGAAGAAATAACTTTTATACCCCAGCTTTTAGTTTTTTCGTGCTTGGCGTGGAGCTGGAGTCCCACGGATTGCCTGCAAAGCCTTCCTGTGCTGGCTGCAGGCAGCTCTGATTTCCTTCAAACAATACCTGTGCCCCTGCTGCTTTCTCTTAACATCACATAACCCGCTTCGAATTCGGCAGAGAGGCAAAGCGCTTGGATAAATGGCAATAAAGAGCAGGCCTTTTGCATTTACTGGATGCCTCTTTCGGTCCTCCACAAATCTGAGCTCCACAAATTGCTGGGAAAGTTCAGCTACAGGCTTGGGGAAGTGTGGCTGGGGCTGCCTGGCTGAAAAGGACCTGGGGGTGCTGGTCAACAGGCGGCTGAACATGAGCCAGCAGTGTGCCCAGGTGGCCAAGAAGGCCAAGGGCATCCTAGCTTGCATAAAGAATAGTGTGACCAGCAGAAGCAGGGAGGTGATTGTCCCCCTGTGCTCAGCACTGGTGAGGCCACACCTTGAGTATTGTGTCCAGTTCTGGGCACCTCAGCACAAGAGAGATATCGAGGTGCTGGAGCGAGTGCAGAGGAGGGACATGAAAGGGGTGAGAGGCCTGGAAAATAAGGCTTATGAGGATCGATTGAGGGAGTTGGGATTGTTTAGTTTGAGGAAGAGGAGGCTGAGGGGAGACCTCATCACTCTCTACAACTGCTTGACAGGACATTGTAGAGAGGTTGGTGCTGGTCTCTTCTCACGGGTAATTAGCGATAGAACAAGAGGGAATGGCTGCAAGCTGCAGCAGGGTAGGGTTAGGCTGGACATTAGGAAAAAGTTTTTCACAGAAAGAGTGGTCAGTCAGTGGAATCAGCTGCCCAGGGAGGTGGTGGAGTCACCATCCCTGACTGTGTTTAAGAGTAGATTGGATGTGGTGTTGAGGGATGTGGTGTAGGCGAGAACTTGTAGAGTAGGGCTGATGGTTGGACTTGATGATCCCAAGGGTCTCTTCCAACCTATATGATTCTGTGACTCTATGAGTTGTCTCTCTGTGACTGGTGATGGAAACTCCAGTGGCTTGGGCTGTTCTCGGTTAGACTGAGCTAAATCCTGCTGTGGGAAACAGTGGTGCGTGGAAGAGTGTGGGACTTAGGGTATGTAACGTGATGAGTGAGAAAGGAGATGGTTACCAGTGTAACTGTCTGCATAAAGCTCCTTCCCAGGTTTAGGGAAAGTGTGCGCACCAGTTTCAAAGGGAGATTGTTAATAGTAATATTATTATTAGCATCTAGTAAGTGTTTTTCATCTCTGTGCTGTTTAGACATTAACTCATCAGCATGTGACATGCTTCTGGCTAGATCATGCCTACCACACAGGATTTGGGACAGGTCTCTCCTGTCTGTTTACAAGTTGCCCAGAGACAAAGAGGGGGTGATGGTTTGCATAGAGCCCCCGGGGCAGATCCCTGCTCCCAGGTCCTGTCCCACGGTTGCACCATCCTGCCATGGAGCCTTGTGGCAGCCCTCAGCATCACTGCTGGACCAGGGAACTAGATGCATGGCATGACCTCCACAGGAATTCGGTGCTAATAGGCTCGGAAGATGGTTGAACTCTGGACTTAGGCTTTAAACTGACCAATTTCTCTTTTCTTTAGGATTCCTTTCTGCTCTCACTTCACCAATCTGTTTCCTTCTCCTGTGGTGACTCATCGTGTTGCTTCCTTTGCTTTTCATCATTTGTCTTTAACGTTTTTGCTTCCAGGACTTCTCCCTCTTGCAGAAGGGGCAGTTTCCCAGCAGAGACCAGGTCTGAGTGGGAGCCTCCCTTCCCATGCTCCCGTGGGAGCAGCTCTCCCAGGCCAGGGCTGCTCAACGGCTTCCCCAAAACCTCCCACTCCCTTGGACTATTCAAGCCTGAGACCCGCTGACCACACTAGTGGGAGAACCCATATCAGATGTCTGTGTGATCCCACAGGTCTGAGGATGCTGTAGGTTTTCATGGCTGAGGAACACCCGTAGCTCTGTGGAGCCTCAGGGTTCCCAGCTCAGCCCATGTCACCATGGCCAGGAGCTCTAGAGTGACACTGTCCCTTCTCTGTTCGCTTCCAGCTGTCCAGGAGGAGAGGCAGCGGGGGAAGGATCGCAATGAGAACGAGGTGGAGTCGACAAGTAGCGCCAACGAGGACATGCCCGTGGAAAAGATCTTGGAAGCTGAACTCGCAGTGGAGCCAAAGACAGAGACGTACATTGAAGCCAATATGGGCTTGACGCCGAGCTCGGTAAGGGACCTCTCCCCTTGGCCCCATCCTGGGCACTCAGGACAGAAGTGGTGGCTTGTGAGGCTTCAGTATTGACCTGGCCATGAGTACAGCAGCGAGCCTAGGTCAGAGAGGGGTTACCTTATGGGAAAAGGTATAAGTAGAGCTCAGAAATGCAACTCTTTAGCTCTGCTGTAGATGACAATGTGTGAGCTTAGAGGAAAGCATGAGGAAAGCAAACTCCCTCTGTCCCTGCACAACCACCAGCACTGGTAGTTATCTATCTCACAGCCATAACAGAGGAAAAGATACTGTAAGATGTAATTAGAAGGGCTCACAGAGAAGATTTTGTTTTAGTTAACAGCTCTTCGTGCTAAAAGGCAGGAAGACACTCCACGCTCTGAAGAGCTCAGAGTCCAATCAAGCCAATAAACAGAGCTGTGTGGCTGAAGTGCAAAGAGATAAGAGCTGTAAAATTGGGGTGTGACTTCTCAGATGCAGAGCTGTGCAGCGGCTTGGCTCTAAGCAGAGGAAACCTGCAGAAGTTTGCTTTCAAATTCCTTTCCCATTCAGAAGCTTGCATTGTAAGTGGGGCTGCTGGAAGCACCTGGACTCTTAACAGGACCTTGTGTAAACAAGGCAGAGCAGATGGGAAGAAAGTGAGAAGCTGTGATGAGGGAAACTGTCTTGGTACCTTTCCTAAGAGATTCCCTTTCAGTAGGTTATAGATTTGCTTAGAGAAAACCTCCAAATGGGAGAACCAACCTGTCCTTTGAAATTCTGTTTTGAGGATAGACCCCACACCAGGACCACTTAAAGAGCCCTCTTGCAGAGAAGGTTCTTGTCGCCCAGCATTTAGTATGTGGTCCCTGTTCTTCAAGAGCCCCTTTTCCTGTGAAAATAGTGGGAATAGGGAACAGGACTGCAATGGAGGCAACTAAGAGAGCAGTAGGGTCAGGTGTGGGGCTAATTACCCCCACCCTGGTTGTGCTGGGGAAGCCCTGGGATACTGAGGGATTGGGAGATCTCAAAGCAAAGAAAGGGCAACAAAAGAGAAAAGACTAAAATTATTGTGCACCACTGTGTGTGTGCTCTGGGGTCACGTGCACGTGTGTGATTTCCCATTTGCCCTTTGGCAATGTCTTCTGTGTTTGCAGGAGGGGGCACTACTACTGCCAGATGTCACCCAGGGGTGTCAGAGGGTATAAATGACCCCAAAACTCTGCTGGTTCTTTCTGGGATTGCTGCTGGAGTGGGGAGCATCTCCTGACTGCCCAGCAGACCTTTGGGGGGTGGTGAGGAGGGGCATAGAGGTAGAGCCAAAGCTCTGCGAGCTGCAGGCTGGCTAATCCAGGAGAGAGGGAACACACACTGAAATATCCCTCTGCGTTTCCTATCGCTCTCTGCGAGGTGTCTGTGAGGCTGAGATGATGAAATGCAGCTATTTCTGGGAAGTGGAAGGTCTCTGCAGTATTTATTTTCTGCTACAATAATACTTTATCTCTTTCTTCATATGAGGCTGGAGGATTGAGGAGGGAAGACCTCATCTGGCAGGGCTTGACAAGAGATCTCAGAGCCAGGCTGCTCCTTGTAGGAGAATTAAGTCTTGACTGCCTCTATGGGATGCTCTTTTTGGCCTTTACCTACAAGGACACTTCATGGCTGGCTTGCTAGGTGAGACTTTTCGGTGCAGCAGGCTTCCTGCTAAGGATGGAGGTGATTCCTAAGGGAAACTCTCCAGAAACGCATCCAGGGCCATGGTACTCAGAGCCCAGTTGCACCCTGCGGGCAGCGATGCTCTCCAGCCCAAGGGTCCCATCACCACGAAGGTTCAAGGGGCTTTTTTGGAGGAGGTAGCCCAGCTGTACTTAGTGTGGGGGCTTGGAGAGGCTCTGATGGCTATCAGGATTAAAAATACTTCAGGGGAGTTGTAGCCAGCGTTGCGCTGACTTGAAAACAAACCCCAGAGAGCGAGCTGAAATAAATGGCTTCGTCTGGCGCTGCGTCTCCTCAGCCTCTTGTAGGAAATTGAAAGCTGGTTCCTGCATAATTCAACACGCATTACTGTGAACAAGGATGTGTGTTGCATCTAAATAGAAGCAGGAGGCTTGTTGAAATGCCCTATTATTGTCAAGCGGCTTCTGTCGATGAGGTGACATTTGTAGCAGGTTTAGCAGATGTATGAGATCAGCAGCTCGTGGTGAGGAGGCCACCGGATGAGGCGAGGGAAGACGGAGGAGCTGCCCTTCTCCTCCCAGCCCTCCCCAGAGAGCCCATGGGATGGAAAGGCAGACAAATTCCGTCCCTAATAGACATGGGGTAAAACACAATCTGTTTCCTATTAGCCTGATGTGTTGGGTTCTTTCATTTTTGCCCCTGCACCTTAGTCCATCTGTACTGAACGCTGCCAGTGAGCTAGAGAGCTCCAGCGCTTGCGAGGATGTTTCCACTGGGCTGGAAGTGGTAGGATGCTGTAGGAGTTAACACCCTCCTCTCCCAGATGCTCTCGCGTCTGTGACTGTCACCTTGTGTCACATTCCCCTGTCTGCTCTGAGAGCAGAGATCCCAACCCTGGTTGAGGGAGGACCCTCTGCTTTGCCAGACTGGCACTGGCACTGATTTCTTTCACCTAGGACAGTATGAGACCCAACTGTGGGGCTTCAGCACGGTCCTCGGAGCTGGTCAGAGGTTGAGGGGCAGGGGGTCTACAGCCTGTGAGCTGTTTCAGCAGCCCTGTTATCTCACCACATTGTTGCTGGTGAAGTGTGCTGCTGTGAGTACATGACCAGGGAGGGGAACCCATGGCTCTGTCCTGACACCTGGGTTGACACCAGAGAGGATGAGGTGTGTTCGTGGTGTGAAGCCCATGGTGGGGAAAGGGGAGAACAGCGGGGTGTGATCCTTGTGGGTGGCCCAGAGAGGATGGAGAAGGACCCTGAACCAGGCAGAAAGCACCTGAGACAGAGGGACATACCCCTGCAAATCTACTCCCCTACCATGGGTGGTAGGAGAGTACCAAGAATGAGCAGGACTGTGGTATTCCTCCACACAGGGTGTCCCTGGAAGCCCCCAGACCCCATGTGGTCTCTATCCCTTGAGAACTGGGTTCTGGCCGTTTGCTCTCAGCATGTACCTGTCCTCAAGCAGTATGATGGGACGCAAGGCTGGGTTTGCCTCTGCCCTGTGTCCCCAGCAGCTGTGAAGCTGGGCTCCTGCAGCGTAAGCACCACCTCGGATGGGCTCCTGGCCACTGAAAGGCAAAGCCTGTAACTGAGAGGTGTCATCCCCATTAGCTCTTAATTGGCCTTTGAGTGGATGGTTTCAAGTCACCATTTTCTGGAAGATGCCTCCAAGCTCTGGTTTTCCAGAAGGATCAGGTGCCCGCGTGTCCTTTCATTCTGTCACACTCCGGCACCGTGCCCTTGCTATTTACTGCAGGAGGGGATTTGCTTACCATGCATGGGGAGGGTTTCTAGCACTGCTTTGCAGATCCCCTCCTGGAGACAGGCAGGGCTCTTTTGGCCCCACGGGGATGATACTTTTAGCAATCTTTCAAGAAAAGGTGATTAAGTTCTGCCAGGAAGCACTGTGGTGGTTCCAGGAACTGCCATCTGAGGTGTAATTAGAGACTGGGCCCCTCACTGAGGCTTTTTACGAAGCACCGAAGGCTGGGTACAGCTTGTGCTGCCTGCAGAGCAGCAGTGGTACAGCCTGGGCTGGGAGACCTGGAGCCTGGCTTGCTGCATCTGGGCAAGTCCTAGAGATGGTGACAACCTGCCCAGAAGCAACCCCTGGTAAAAACTTTGGCCAAGCCATGTAATTTTCCTGAAATCTCCCTTTCATAAGATTGAGCAGGCACTTGTTGCTTCATGGGTCAGGTTCTGCTGGAGGATGGGGTCTCCTGTAAGTCATGTCCCACTGAAGCACATGTGGCTCCATCTGCATCCTGCCCTACAGGAGCCAGGATGCCTGGGTTCTCTACCTGGCTGCTTTCTGGTCACCTGAAGTTGGTGATTTTCTTATAGCCTGGGCCAAAGATGTCCCTTTTCACCCTCCCTGTAAACACATCTGCTTCTGAACACTGGTGTTCCTTGTGGTTCCAGTGAAACACTTAGCCCTGCACAGCTTCTCCTCACACCCAGTTTAGAGTTTTCCTGTCACCCAGAGGAAATCTCATCTTTTCTCCCTCTTCCAGGGAAAAGCCCAGTCCCTGCTCATGTCTTGTTCCCTGAGGAAATGCTTCACAGAATCACAGAATGATATAGAGTTGAAAGGCACCTCTGGAGATCTAATCCAACCCCTCTTCCAAAGCAGGGTCACCCAGAGCAGGTTGCAAAGGAACATGTCCAGGCAGGTCTTGAATGTCTCCAGAGATGGAGACTCCACCACCTCTCTGGGCAGCCTCTTCCAGGGCTCTGCCACCCTCAAAGTGAAGAAGCTCCTCCTCATGTTTAGATGGAACTTCTTATGTTCCAGTTTGTGCCCGTTTCCTCTTGTCCTGTCCCTGGGCACCACTGAAAAAAGACTGGCCCCATCCTCTTGACACCCACCCTTTAAGTAGGTGTCAGCTCCCCTGGAGCAAGACTCCCCTGCTCTTGCACCCCTTCAGGAGCTGCTGGAGATGGGCAGAGCAAGGAGGGATAAATCCCTGCAGCGATGCTCCTGGCTCCTCAGCTGCACTGCTGAACACGAGCCCATTCCCATCCATCTCTGCACGCAACAGGTGAAAATACTTCCAAGGCGGGTGCCCTTGAGCTTGCCAGATGCTGGTTATTTTAAGCTGGGAGAACTGGAGACATTGGCCACTGAGGCATGGAGATTGAATGTGCTGCCAGGGGACAGAGAAGGCACGGCTCTGGGGGGCAGGAGTGAGACTCAGCAGTGTGGTCCTCGTCTGCCCAGCCTTGGGAGAGGGTTTTGCCACAATGCAATGAGCTGGTGGTGAGGAGTGGCCTTGTCCTGCTGAAACCAAGACTTGCCAGATGGAGAGGTGGTGCTGGTGGTCGTGTCTGCTCTGCCTCGGCCGTGCCGAGTTCCCACCCCTTCCCCCTGCGATCCCAGAGGCGAAGTAAACACTCCTCCTCTGATTTGGAAACTGCTCTTTTAAGGACATGGAAGAAAAACAATCATACAATCAAAGCTGCTAGGTGTCAGCAGGGATTACGGTGGGAGATGTGGAGGGGCTCATGCATCCCTGTCCAGAGAGGTAAACCCTATGTACACACTTGCACTGGTGAGGTCTGTCTTTGCTGGGGTTAGAGAGGCTCTTCCAGTTCCTAATCACGAGCCCACTTGAGCTGTTAGCAGTTCCTTTAAACAGGGATTTGGTGTGTTTAGGCTGACTGTCCTCCTTGAGAGCAGATGTTTTGTGTTACTGGATAGTATTTCAAAGGAAAGGGGAAAGGGGTTTTCTCTCTTCTTTTTTTTTTTTTTNTTTTTTTTTTTTTTTTTTTTTTTTTTTCTTTTCCTTCTTTTTTCTCCTGTGTTGCCCCCTCTGGTGCTGGTTTATCAAGCTGGGAGATGCTGGCACGGGGAATGTGCGTGCTGCACGGGTGCAAGAGCCTCCTAGGCTGGAGCTCATTTAGGTCACCAGTCTGTGTGATGGATATTGGGTCTCAGCACTCCTGGTTCCTGTTTTAGGAGCTTGCTAAAAACAGCTTAAACCCATGTGGTGGAGAAGCCAAGTCACCTCCTTTCCCTGTGACTGAATAACCTCCACTTCTGGGGTGTTCCCGACTTTGGGGTGCTTCTCTGCAGTGGGGAGGCAGCAAGTCACAGAATCACAGAATTGTTATGGTTGGAAAGGACCTCTGAGATCACCGAGTCCAACCATGCACCAAACCACAGCCCACTCCCTACAGTCTCAGCCACCAGAGCATGCCCTGAAGTGCCACATCTACTTGTTTCTTGAATCCCTCCAGGGATGGTGACTCCACCACCTCCCAGGGCAGGCTGTTCCAGTGCCTGACCACTCTTCCAGTCAAGTGATTCTTCCTAGTATCCAGTCTGAACCTCTCCTGCTGCAACTTCAGACCATTTCTTCTGGTCCTGTCATTATTCCCTTGGGAGAAGAGGCCAACACCTCTCATACAGCCTCCTTTCAGGGAGCTGTAGAGGGCAATGAGGTCTCCCCTCAGCCTCCTCTCCTCCAAACTAAACATGCCCAGATCCCTCAGCCTCTCCTTGTACGACTTGTTCTCTAGACCCCCTCACCAGCTTGGTAGCTCTCCTTTGGACATGCTCCAGCTTCAGCTGCTTCTCCTTTTCTCCTTGCTCTGCCTTCTCCAAACCATTCAATCTCCTTCTCTTGGCAGCCCAATGACCCGGTGACGAACATATGCCAGGCAGCAGACAAACAGCTCTTCACCCTGGTGGAGTGGGCCAAGAGGATCCCCCACTTCTCCGAGCTGCCCCTGGACGACCAGGTCATCTTGCTCAGAGCAGGTGAGTGGGAACCATCCCCGCTGGGCTGTGGCACGGGGCTGCGAGCGCCACATCTCCACGGTGACAAGTATGACGCTTAGATTTAGGTCCCGGCGACTTGAAAAGCCGTTAACTGATTCTGAGTAATAGCCTCTGATAATTCAATTGCTAAATAGGATTTAAAAAGCCCCAAGGGATGTGCTGCTGAATGTGATCCAAAATGTTGCACCAGCTGTCAATCAGCTGAAAAATGGCCCCGGCTTCTTCTCTTGAGGAGATGTTCATGAGGTGGTTTAAACCAAGGGAGCTGTGCGCTGCCTTCCTCCCAAGCCGAGACTTGAAAGACCAAGTGGGCTTGGGGCTCCATGAAATTTCATCAAACTGAAATGTTTGATCATAATTAAAACCAGAAAGGGGAGAAAACTATCTTGCCCTCCCTCTCCCACCCACCAAGATGAAAATAAAATTCTTCGGGTTTATTTTAAATTTCCTTGTGCGGCAGGGGGTCTGGAGGAATGGAGACTTTAGGAGGTGAAAAGCAGTTAGCTGTGAAAAGGATCTTCTTCCATCGAGTAAATTCAAGCCTCTACTGCTGGCAGGTTGTGCACAAAGACCAGGGAGGGCAAGAAATCAAGAGCAGAGCTCAACGGGGGTGCATTTTAGGCATGAAGCTCTTTGCGTAGCTCCAGTCATCAGACAAGTGATTAAAAAGGTTTCAGCTTGATGCAGCAGAGAGTTTTGTTCCCTTGAACAAAGAGGAAGGCAAGTTGTCAGTGGGACAGATGAGGTGGCTTCCAGCAAGTGACAAACTTCAGGGTGAGACCTTGACTGTTGGCAGTGGCACCCAGCTTTCTGCTTGGCAATAAGAGACACCAACCTGGGCCACTCAAAGGAGTCCAGGGAATTCAGAAGGGAATGAGGAGTCCAGTGCAGGGCAGAGGTGCAGCCTCAGAGCTGGTGAGCTACCAGGAGCAAAACAGCCTGGCAGCCAAACCCAGGCAAGTCAAGGACTCTGAAGTCTGTGGTAGTTTAAAAGTTCCTCTTCTTCCCCCAAAATGCACTTTCCTAGGGAATTCAAGAGGGGAAGACCCCACAGGGGTGTGTATCCTTTCCTCTGCACTCTTCTGGCCTCTGTAGACAAGGCACTGCTGATCCATCGTGATGGCAGTGTTCCTGGCTTCTTACAGTAGAGTGTGTGTGCCCCAGGTTAAAGTCCTGTGAAACTGGGCAGGAAAGTGCTTTAAGATCCAAGTGTGAAGTATTCACTTCAGCACAAAACATAGGAACTGCCAGAACTCCCCTGGTTCTAGGTCTGTCCAGGTTGCTTCAGGAAAAGGTGTAAGGGCTCCAGAGTAGGAAGCTGATGGGATTGGTATTTCCCCTTTCTCACCACACAAACACTAGCTGTCATTCTGTTAATAAGGCTGACTGTAGCTCAAATGTGTGAATTTAATACTTTCTGCAATTTTTTTTTACTATCACCTTGGCCCTACACACAAATACCCACTCCCTCTTGCATCCTTTCTGAAATCCCTGACCTCAGCGGTTTCTGGGTGGTTAAGTCACACCATTTATTGGTGTAGCTTTTCTCCTCTTCCTATATTACTGAAAGGAGATTTTTATAGTCCATGGTTACGGCAATAGCCTGGAAATGGAGAATTTGGGGGGTTTATTCTTGCTGCAGACTTGGCCAACTGCCATGCCCTCCCTGGTGGGCTCCTGCTGGCCCTGTGGTGAGGGTGCTCCTCTGATTTTTCCATGGGTTTGGATATTGCCAGAGCTGTCTCATGGCCCTCTCTGGAAAATAGAAAAAGTATATTTTTGAAGAAGGTCTCTAGAGCCTCTTGTGAGAGTGGATGAGCAGGGGAAGCATCTCTATAGAAATCTTTGAGGGCTTTCTGCAAATATCGCAGGGAAGAACTGGATTCAGACAAAAAGCTGCCTTTTTCTTTTGTGAAGTGGAAACAAAACCCCACAACAACAGCTCAAGGTTTTCTTTGCTCTTTAGAAGAAGGCTACTGAAAGCTGTACCGAAGACTTTCTGACCTAATGTTCTCTCCTTTGTGCTGGTGCGTGTTCTGACCAGCTCCAACGTGGCATCCTGGAGGGGCCACTCCACGGGGCAGGAGGAGAGGGGGCTGCAGACCCCATTGCATCCCAGATTCTGTGGTGGCTTCTTACCCCCACAGCCGTGGGGAGCACCTGGAGCTGCTGCAGTGGGCTCCTTGCTCCGAGCCTCTCTGCCGGGGCCTCAGATAACCTCCCCCAAGTCTTTTAACCGGTGGCTCTATCTATTATTGAGTGGGGAGAGTGGTCTGCTGAGAACAGCTGCCCATGAAATATTTAAGTATTAAAATTTAGCTGAGAGCGTCAGTCAGGTTCAGTCATGCATCATCCTCGGAGGCAAAACTAAGTGGAGCACACGTCTTTGGAGGAGCGGTGCCGGATGGGCCAGCAGGAGCTTTCCTCTAATCCTGAATCATTTAAAAATCTTCCCTCTCTGAGCTTTTTGGAGGAGAAGGGAACTCAGCTTTTTAAGCCTGTTTTCCCTGGGTTTTCTTGTTTACAAGATTGCTACAGCTGAGACAGGAATAACCTGATGTCTCCTCTGCATCGAAGCCGGGCTGCCAGAAGGTGCTGAGCTCATCTCTGCAGGGGCCGTTCTTTTCAGAGGGCTGGTGGGGAAACTTGGTAGTGAGCTGGATTAACACGATGGCCACCACTCTGCCAAGTGTCTTCCCTACCCTAGAGGAGCCAAAGCATCCCCAGAGCCACATTGTTTGACGAGAAAGGAGTCGTGAGAGTCAAAGAAATCTGCTCTGCTTCTCCAGAGCTTGGGCTGAAATGCAGAACTCTTTGGGCAGAGTTGTTTGATTTTGAACTCAGATGTGCTGCCTGTTGTTTATACCTGCATTTTCCTGCCTGCCTCTTGGTCTTGTCAGCTACTTGGGGATGCTCTGGTGAAAGCACCAAGTAAAAATAGGTTCCCCATTTCAGCCAAAACACCCCAGCTCTGAATGGGAATAATTCAGCTGAAGGATGCTGGTTAATCTAGAGGCTTTTAGCTGAAAAAAGCCCAGCACAGGTGTTGGCAACCCCTTGCAGCCACACCACTTCCGTGTGCTCTTGGCAAGCAGGAGGCTGGACTGGGCACTACTGGGGCTGTGTGGAGCCGCAGCCAAGGGGTGCTGGTTGATGGCCAGGAGTTAGGACAGAGCTGTGAAAGCTGGTGCCACGCAGGGAGGTTGTGAACCCGCTCTGGTTTCTGTTGGTTGGAGCTGCATGGAGGGGCTGGGTGTGGAGATGCTGTGAGTCCACGTGTGACAGCTGGTGGGAGGCACCCACGGTGCCTTTCTGTGAGTCTGGCCCTGGAAGGTCTTCTTCAGCCACAGAGCAAGGTTCCTGCAGGCTCTTGGTGCAGTCCCACGTCTTCTCCTCTCTCCTCCTGGGGTTTCAGAGTGTTGCAATCCCTCTGCGAATGCCAGACCTCACCCAGTAAATAGCCAAATAAATGTTCACATGATTGGGGTGGAAACGGCCTGTGGCCACTGAGGAAAGAGTGAACTTTATTCCTTGTCAACATTTCTAATGGCACAACCCATCTCTGCAACAGTGGGTAAATACAGCACATGTGGGCCTTTTATGTATTGCAATTGCTGAGAAAAAAACATGTTTCTAGCAGGAGAGGGGGTGAAGGATATTGTTGTGTTGCTTTTCCAGCCTGGGAAAGAAAAATAAAATTAAATATCCTGACGTTTCTGGACCCTGCCAAGCAGGCCTGTTTCACCAGAACGTTTTCAGGCTGGTTAAATCAATTAGATGAGCATGATTCTCCTCAGGGCTACAGAAAATCCATCGTGTCTTATTGAAAACGCCTCTCCTGGTTCAGCAATCACCAAAATTTCCATCCTTCAAAGATTACAGCTTTCCTTCTTGTTATGAGTTTGTTTCAGGCATCCTTGAACTCGGGCGGTGGCAGATTTCAGATGCCTTAAATAAGGAAGGGGAGCTGGAAGGTGGGGAGGGAGGTGTCATCTCCCCTCCCTTCCCCATTCGTAACTCTCTCACATGGCTCCCACCTTGCCAGGGCTCAGAGGATGTGTTTCTCCTGTCCCCTGAAGGAGCACCTCCAGTAACTAATGAGACAAAAGCTGATTTCCATGCAGCTACAGAAAGCTGTTACTGGAGCAGTCAGGGATGGGACGTCCCTGAGGAGAGGCAATCCCTTCCAGTATTTATACGGCAGAAGCAACAGACCTGCAAGCAAGAATTTTCATGGGCCCGATTTCCACAGCTGAAAGGTGGTGAATGAACTTTTGTGCCCCATTAGGGCCTGAAAATGAGCCCAATTAGCTGATATGAAGCATTAATAGGTCTTCAACTGCTCAGAGGCATGGAGTGTAAGGTCGGAGAGGGAGCTCGGGGCTCCACACCCTCTCACAGGTTGATGGCGAGAGGAGCAGGGAGAGCTGTTTGCTCTGGTGCCTGCAAGGTTTATAGAGGAAACTGGTTCCCTTATTAGTGTTATATTTTTAGTGCATTTGTTCCTTAATGGATTCTTTTTTTTCCTTCCCTGACATCCAAGAAAGGGCTGGCTCCCTCTTCCCTTCCCACGTCCATCCATGTTCCTGCAGCAAAGGTGGTTCTTGAGCAATTTTCCCCTCTCTCTTTAGATTCCCGAACCCACTGAGGTCCCTGTGGCTCTAACCAGTGGCCTTGGCTGTTTTCTCCTCCCCAGGGTGGAATGAGCTCCTAATTGCCTCCTTCTCCCACCGCTCCATAGCCGTGAAAGATGGGATCCTCTTAGCCACCGGGCTCCACGTGCACCGGAACAGCGCGCACAGTGCTGGCGTCGGGGCCATCTTTGACAGGTGGGAAGAGGGAGGGAAGGATGGATGGATGGATGGACAGATGGATGGTGGGGAGCCCATCAGGCCACTTTGGCTAGACATCCCCTTCTCTGTCTCTATTCCCTGCTTGAGGGGTTGGATGGAGGTGGGCTGGCACCTGGGCTCATGGTCGGAGGAGCCCGGGCTGTGGTGTGTCCATCCCACAGCATGCATGGAGATAACACTAAATCCCTCCTCTTAAACCTGCACAAACCAACAGCCCCAAATATTTGGAGGGCGAAGGCTGCCCAGTGCGAATCAAAGCCTCCTTCATGGGGTCCAGATGCCTTTTAATGTTACGAGGAGGCCACTCCTTTATTTCTTTTCATCTTTAATTGGACCAAGACGTGATTTTATTGTCACAATATAAAACCACCAAAAATACCCAGCAGGTTCCACATGCGTGTCCCGAGGGCTCTTTAATCTTGTGCTCTGGGAAAGTGTTTTAAAGCCAGACTTCCAGGGTGTCTGACCCACAGTGTGGCTCCAGACGCCGCTTAAGTGGTGGCTGGTTTCTCTGCCCGAGACTCATCTTGAGGCGACTTAGTGGAAGCCAAATCACCTTTGCTGCTTTGCTCTGCGAGGAAATTGTTCTGCGGACCTGGGATGACGTCATTTGTTTCCTGTGAGGTCATAAGTGCAAGATCATGACTTCACTGCAGGATCTGACAGGAAAAATTGGGCAATCAGTGGAAAATATTTCAAGCCCAGCACCTGCAGTAAGAGCAAAGGGAGTAATAAAAATTACCAGCAGAGGAAATTGCTTTTAGATACCTGTTGGTTTGGGTTTATATTATTATTTTTTATTTTTAGGTTGGTTTCTCAGGTGCCAAAGGCACTTTTTATGGTCTCTGTTGTATCTCACAGGAACTATTGAAGTTCCTAATGAGCTATTTTTGATACAGGAGGAAAATGAGGGCATATCCTCAGCTGGTATAAGCGAGCCCTCTCCCATGACTTCATTAACCATGCTCCAGAGGATCTCACTCTGGGTCTGACACCTGGGTGTTTTTTCATTTCTTTTTAACACTGACGCCTGTGATTTCTGTGTCCTTTGCAGAGTACTGACAGAACTCGTGTCAAAAATGCGAGACATGCAGATGGACAAGACAGAGCTAGGCTGCCTGCGAGCCATTGTCCTCTTCAACCCCGGTACATGCCGTTACCTTCTCTCCTGTCCTCTCTTGGCTGGTGCTGCATCCTTTTCGTCTCCTTTTCTTACCTGCAAAGCTCCATTGCAAATAACCGAGGGCACCCAGCTCCCAAAGGCAGGGCAAGAAGGAAGAGACAAGAAGGGAAAGTCATATTAAGTGCTGCCTGTGCATCTGCCACCTTAGAAGCATGTCCTTTGCAGGTCAAGGATGGATCTGGCTCCAAGCCTGGGGTGTTTTCCCCCTTTGCCAGGGGTGTTTTCCCCTTTGCAGAAGGCAACATGGTTTCATGGTGCAAAATATTCTCCAGGCAGGGCCCAGCCTTGGCTGGGAGGAGATGCTGCTTTTGGTTGGGCTGAGTTCTCTGCTGAGCTTGAGGGGCTTTGGCTTGATCAGCGTTACACAGTCCTCCTGGTTTGAGTTTTACAGCGACTCCGTAAAAAGAAAGTTCTGGTGCTTGAGGGAGTTGTCCCTGAATAGGAGCAAAAATGAATCTTGATATCCTTTAAGGCAAAAGTGTGGGTTAGAGGAAAGTTAGAGCGTGGACATTATTGCCCTCTGTTCCCTGATTCCAACAACCAAAGGCTTTTATTAACTGTGTTTCTGGAAAATCCCGCTGCAGAGCCTGCAGAGGGTGAAAGGCATGAAAAGTGCTCATAAAATACACAAGAACTTTATTTTTTATCCACAGCTTGCTTAGTTTTACAGACTCCAGGAGCCTGCTCGCTTTTCCCCCTTGGCCCCAGCTGCCCAAGGGAAGAAGGAGGTTGAGGGCCAGGGGTTGTCCCTAATGTTTTGGGGAGCAGAGCCCCTGCTGCCCCAGGAGATGGGCTCCTGACCTACAGATGCAGCTCTATTTGGGGGGGTTCTCTAAATTTTAGAGTGGGTCAGTCCAGAGCGAATGTAGCTGAGGACAGACCTCCACATCTGCCGCCACCCCTTCCCCTCCCTGCCCTCCCAGGAGCATGGTTTGTGTCCAGGCATGGCTCTTTCGCTGGCCTTTCCCACCAAACCCAGGCCAGGGCATTTCACCAGGGGTTATTGATGTTTCTGGGGTTTGTTTTTCTGCTTGACTTTTTTTTTACTTTTTTTTTTCTTTACTCCCACCCCCCCCCGTCTTGTAATCACCAGTAATTTATTGTCTGTAATTTGGGATTTGCCATATATGGTAAAAGAAGGGGAATCTGGAGAGGTTCCCGTGGCTCTTGTGCTTGGGGATATCGATTGCTTGACTGTCCCTTTCACCCTACTAAAAACAGATCCTTGCTGTGTTGTGGGGGACCTGCCAGAGCGGGGGCTTTGTGTTTAGCCCTGCCATAGTGCTGTGTGCTGGAGGGAGAGATCCCAAAAGCCCAGGACCTGAGTGGAGACCCTTTCCACGGGCGTCTGTGACCCCTGGAATGAGGCAAACCAGTTGGGGTTGAGGTATGAGGTGGAGTAAAATTGGTTTGTAGTTACAGGGCTCCCCAGGAGGTGTCACGTGCTGCCCCAAATTCCTGGGGTTCAGACCCTGCATCCACACTGGGTCCTGGTCTGGTGGTGCCGGGAGGGATGGAGAGGGCTGGGGGGGTGACCAGGGGGATTCTTGCCTCCTTGGAAAGCCTGGAGGTTTTTGGCTGATGGTCCTTTTCTTCGCCTTTCAGACTCAAAAGGTCTCTCCAACCCGGCTGAAGTGGAGGCATTACGGGAGAAGGTGTACGCGTCGCTAGAGGCATACTGCAAACACAAATACCCCGACCAGCCCGGGAGGTGAGTTGCTGGCCGTGTCCTGTCCTGTCCTGCAGCCTTGTGCCCCTGTAAAGCCTCCTGCAGTGGGTGCTGCAGTCGGTGCAAAGGGTCCTGCAGCCCATTATAGGGTCTAAGCGCCATCCTTGGGGTCGCTGCAGCTTGTGGGTGCTGGGTCCCTTCCATTTCGGGCTCTCTGTTCCCATGTCTTCTGGCAGCCAGCAGTTGCCTGCAAAGAAAACCACTCACTTCTACCTACTTCAGCTGTGAACCTCCTTAGAAAAGCCCCCCCCCGTGAAGTGCAGAGGAGTGTTTATTCCCACAACAGTAGATGCAGCACAGCCGGGAGAAGGTCGGGCAGTCCCGGCGGTGCCGAGACCTGAGGAGCCCCGGCTCCTGTGGCCGCAGCAGCAGGATGAGTGCAGGGGGGAAGGGGTATCATTTCCCTTTTGGCAACCACGGAGAGCAAACCACAGCGAAAATAAGACGCACACGGAGTTAATTTTCAGTGGCAGATGAGCATCATTGCTGGGAAGTGAAAGCCTCAATTGATGCTCTTTTCTTCCCCCCCCCCCCACCTCCCCCAATCCAGCTGGGAATGGGAGGGGGAATTAGGAATGCTTTCCTGGACCGCTCTGGAGCTGAGTGGGCGCATTTTCCCAGTTACAGCCTGAAGTTGGCAACTGCCAGTTGAGTTACTGACAGTCATTTGAGAAACCAAGCAAAGCACTGGAAACTGCTGGTGGTGCTTATCGCCGCTGAACCGTGAATATTGGGGAAAACAGCCCTGGCAACTGGGATTTGCATCTCACCTGCATTCCCAGTCTTGCTGGTTGAAAAAAAAAGAAAAGAAGAAGAAAGATGCTCTTAGAGTGGTGAATGCAGTGGGCAGATCACACCCTTGGAAGTAATGGAGTTTTTTCCCCCTGTTTGGGTGCCGTTGTGCTGGCAAATGAAAAAAGACACATAAAGGGGTTTCTTGGATGTTCGTGGTTGGCTTGTGTTGGGGGGAGTGAGGCTGAAGGTGTCATTGGGTGTGTTTGACTTTGCAGTGAGGAGGGAAGTGAGGGGTGCTCAGGGGTGGTTACCTCTCCTCCCCAGGGTTCTTTGTTTGGACTGCAGACTCCAAAAAGCGTTATTAAATTGCAGTTCCTAAGCAAATCCAGACCCAGGCCCTGGAACTGTGGCTGTTCTGGTGTTTTGGAAGAGCTCTGCTCCCCTTCGGGCTCACAGGGAACAGCCAGCCGTACCTGGCACAAGGATTGCTGCTTTGGGAATGCTGCCCAGCAGCTCTTCTGGGTTATTCCCTGGTGGGATGAACTCTTTGCTTCTCACCCAGTGTCCTCAGCCGCATTGTGCTGCCCTTGCACTGCTGCCGCAGGCTGGGACGGGACTGGGCAGGGGGATGGCATGGGAATAGCCTCGCTCTTCATCGACCACAACACCACTGCACATGACTGAGCAAAGTCACTGAGCCACCAGTCGAAATCAGTTCCCCAGGGCTGTATCTTGATGATTGGCCATGTGTAAAGGAGCATTTTAGGTCCAGGAGCTGCACCAGAGGCTCGAGAGTTTGATCTCTCTCCCTGGCTTTGGATGAAATTAGGCTGGGAACCTCCTTGTGTGATCCTCACACCCTTCTTGGGTGATCTTAAAGGTTTTTGCACGCTTAGGGCTGTCCTAAAACTGGGCCTTGCTGGCCTTGCTGCCTCTGTCACATGGTGCAAGGCGATGGTGGAATAAGCCCAGGTGGCTTGGGAGGGTTAACTCGTGGGCTGGGAGTCCAGAGTTGCACAAGAGCTAAATGAAGCTCTCAAGAGCTTTCTCTATCCTCCTGGTCTCATGGCACAATGTGATCACCATCTGGGGCTGGAAACAAGTTCTTCCTGTGGTTGTTGAGCAAACGCCTGGTCGAGCCAGTGGTGGGAACCCTCCTCTGCTGCAGGCTGCAGCGAGCCCTTGGCTTCCCCACCTCTTGGGATGCCCTTGGGTGCTGTGACTTCAGCCTGGTCCCCAGCCATCCAGAGCTTGTGAGCACCGTGTAAACACCAAAAGGGAACTTCTCTGCGACAGTGGACCGGAGGGAGGCATTATTCCTAGGAAAAACCCAGCTGTGCTCCCCATATGCCAGCCCCAGCTCCTTGGCAGGGAGGGCACAGTGTGTACATGACACCAAGCAGCCATGGGGAATTGGGGTTATTTTCTTCCCCCCACTCACTCCCCATCCCTAGGCTCCAGCCTGGGCTGCAGCACTGGCATGTTGTGCTGCAGGCTGGTTATCTCACAGTTAAACGTATCGGAGGGCTGGAGCCATCATCTGGTTTGGTTTAAAGTGAAACTTCCTGAATGGGATGGTAGGACTGATTTGTTTTTCCTGGCTCTGCTCCCACCCTTCTCGCCAGCTCAGCAGAAAAAAAAAATAAAATAAAATAGAGGGAGAGAAGTGTGCATGCATGTATAATATCTGTGTGTTTGTGCATGTCTCTCTCTACGTGTGGGTTTTCTGGAGAGTCCCCTTCTCCCCGGGCTGGTTCCGGCCTTTGCTTATGTTGAAGCCCTGATTGTGCAGCAGTTTAAAACAAATAAACGCACTCCCGGCTGTTAAAGGGCCTTTTCCCCCTTTTGAGAGTGAGGAGGAGACATCCCACAGCGCCTGGGGTTGCTGGCTGCACCCCCTGGGACTCGGGCTGGCAGGCTGGGGACACCCAGGGTGGCATGGCAGGATGCTCCAGAGCACCATTGGAGGAGCTGGTGGCTTTCTCCCACCTCTGTCACCTCCTGCCACCCTCGGAGCCCAACACAGCAGCTTTTCCTCGGCATCATCAGCCCTTGGGCTTGTCTCCTTCATCCCAGCCAGCTCCTGCAGTGCTGTCGGCTCTCCCCAGCCCCCCTGGCTCTCCCCTGCCCGGCTGCACACCCCTCCTGCCTGTCGGCTCTTGCCGGCATCGCGGGTGCGACCTGACAAGCGTTGGAGAAAGGGCTTTTGTTCAGCTGGGGCTCACCAGAGCCCCGCGTTGGGCCAAGGAGAAGGGAAGCACCCTGCGTCCCAGCTTTTGCTCCTTCCAGCTTTTGCATCAAAGCCCTTGTCTCCTTCCATTGGCTTCACCCTCGAGGTGCCTCCAGCCTGGCTGTCAGTAGGGTTTCTGCTGCGCCAGCAGCCCCCGGGGCTCGGCAGAGGAGTGATGGCTGGTGGAGCTGCCTGGGAGGTGCCCAGAGCCTTGAGGGAAGGGTCATGGCCGAGCCAAGTGCCAGCAAACTCCACTCAGCGTCTCCTCCATCCCCTCCCCAGCTCCTTGACCTTCTCTCTGACTGAAGATGGAGCTGCTAAAGCTCCTTGCGCTGCTGCCTGGGACAGAGCAGGCCCCACAGTGCCTTATCCCCCATGGCTGTAGTGCGGGGACCCCACTAGCATCTCGGGGTGCTCGCTGTACGGTAACACACAGAGGTGACACAGATGCATGGAGACAGTGGTACAGCCCAGTCCAGGGATGGCCTCTCCTTTCTTATCTTACTCTTCCAGCTCAGCTATCAGCAGATGTTTGGTGTGAATTGCCACCGTGGCTGCCTGATCTTCAAGGCTGGGGACATAATTAGTGATATCTCTGCACAGCTCTGGGTGTAAGCCCGGTAGCGAAGGTGTTGTGTTTGACTCTCAAGCAGGAGCACCCACAGAAGCTTTGCGGGGTCGGGGCAGAAGCAGGGCTGCGGTGGGGTGTCTGACCGTGTCGTGTCTCCTGCCCCCAGGTTTGCAAAGCTCCTGCTCCGTCTCCCAGCCCTCCGGTCCATCGGCCTGAAATGCCTGGAGCACCTCTTCTTCTTCAAGCTAATAGGCGACACGCCGATCGACACCTTCTTGATGGAAATGCTGGAAGCGCCCCATCAAATGACTTAGAGAACTGCTGCTGGGTCAGTCCCTCGCCCAGCCGGGGTCTCGCGGGGCCCCTTCCTCCGCTTTCCTCCCCAGCCCATCCTTCCCTCCTCTCCCCCCAGCGCTGGAGGCACCGTCTGAGCCGGGGGCGAGCCCCTGCCGTCCTCGCCTCCTTGTTGCCTTCACCCTTGTCCGTTTTGCTGTCACTGCTGCGTCTCGAGACCTGCTCGCTGGTTCCCTGCGCTAGATGTAGAGAAGTGGGAGCGGAGAGAGCTTGCCACCCCGCCGTCCCAGCTGGCATCCTCCACCCCGGCCCCCGCCGTGCCATGAGTTTGGGGGTGAGCCCCTGGGCGGGCTTGGCATCACCCCACGTGCGTGCCGCAGCCGGCGGTGGTTCCCACGGGGCAGGAGCGGGGACGGGGACGGTCCCAGCCCTTGGGGCAGTGGGGTTTGGACAAGCCGAGGGGAGTGGTTGAACTCACCGGATTGCAGCTGGCTATTTTCAGAGGATGGAGTTTTTGAAAAAAGAGAAGAGGAAAAAAAAAAAAAAGAATTCTATTTTTGGTTTCTAACTATTATTAGTAGTCTCGGTAGTTACTTTGCGGAGGGAGAGGCGGGCTGGAGAGGTGGCCCGGCCCATGCCCTGCAAATGAGTCACCCCTGGTTGCACAGAGCCTTCTCCTTTCAATTAAAAAGCAGGGGATTTGGGATTGAGCTTTATCCCCCCACCTCAAATAACGAGGCAACTGGTGGCATGGGGAGACAGGGTGCCCTCTCTTCCTCTGTGCAGAGGGTCCCGTGGGTGGCAGCGCCCGAAAAACCCCCTCTGGCCATCCTGGAGAGCAGCAGCTCTTCCCAAAGACACCTCTGTGCTCAGTGTGGAGCTGCCCCTGCAGACACGAGCAGGCTGGAGCACTTGCTTTAAGGCTGCCAGGGCCTCAACACCACCCTTTCCCAGCTCGCAAGGTCTTGCTGGATCCCTGCCCTCAGCCCAGTGCCAAGCATCCCAGGATGGCCCTACTGGTGAGACTGGCTCCAGCTTATCCTGCCAGACCCACACTTTATTTCCAGGTCTGTGGGCCCTTGGAGCAGCAGATGTCATGCTGGCAATGGCTTCTTCTCAGCTTTTTGGTCCTGACCTGGTGCAGTGAGTTTGGAGGGGTGTTTCCAGCTGATGGGGTGGGCTTTTGGTAAATCACCCCCGCCGTGCCCCAACAGGTACCCTGGGTACCACAGGCGTGTCCCCCATGGCCATCAAGCCCTTGCCTCGCAATGAGGGTTTCAGCTCGCCCAAGAGGCTCCTCCTGTTGATTCAGCAGCTGCCGTGCAAAACACTGCAAGGCAACAATTAGTGGGAGTGCTTGGCCAGGCTGGTAATTGTGGCTGTTAATTAGTGCTGAAGCAAGAACAGGGCTCCCCCTCCCCTGAATCTCCCCTGTCAGGCAGGGAACATGGGGGTGAGAGGTGGGGGATGTGGGCATCATGCCCATCCCCGAGCCCTCCAGGATGCTGAGAGCACCAAAAGCACCTTGGCTTTTGCACTGCCCTTTCCTTAAGCCTCAGTGTGACAAGAGGGAGACAGATGGGATTTTGGGGATGGGGGGACACGGACCCAGGAACGTGCCCACAGCCCACAGGGCAGGATCCCCCAGCCAGGGAGCGTTTCCCCTTCACCTCCTTGTTTCACCTTCATCAGGTGTCTCCAGAGTCCTGCTGAAAAAAAATGAGTTAGAGGGGGGAAAAAAAGCCAGCAGAACAAGCGGTGAGGGATGTGGGGGAGAGTTTTGTCCCCACTTGGCAGGACAGACCGTCCTGATGGCACGGTGGGGTGGATGTTTAGAGCCAAGAACGAGGTGCCTGTGCTTGGCTGGGCACCAAGGGCTTCCCCACCGCTTTCGTGTCTTCTGTGCTTTAAAACAGCAACAGACTAGGGCTCAAGGGTATTTCTTTCTCTTCTTTCTCCCCATGGGTTATTGCTGGCTCTTCAGTCATTTCCTTGATGCCTGGGGGGAGGCAGGAGGGATGGAGCAGTGCCCACCAGCTCCCACCTCTGTATCTAGGGGGACACGGCTGTCACCCGTCTGTCATCATCCTGCCTGGCAGTGCGAGTCCCCATCCCCATCCCCTGCAGTTATCCAGGCCTTCTCATTGCTAAATAAATACTCAGGATTTCAGGTCATAACTTTCCCTTAGGCTGGCCTGAAGTGGCAAATCCACAGAGGCAGGGAAAGTGTTTTGGCTGTGTTTCTCCAGCAGCCTGCATGCCGCCGAAAATATTATTAAACAGCTTCACCCTGCAAGAATTTGCCAAGAAAACTAGGCAAGAGAAATGAAATATGTAAAGGGTGCCAGTAAACACGAGCAGGCTGTTCCTTGCCAGTGTAAGGCTGCCGCAGCCCCGCGGGGGGCTTACAGGGAGGTGTTAGCCCCCCAGCCAACCAGCAAGGAGCTCAGCCCCAGCCAAACCAGCCCCTGGCTCCAAACTGGCCCCCAGCAGCCCCCAACCCAGCCCTTGCTGGTAGAAAGGAGCCTGGAGTTCACTTTTTGGAGAGGATGAGGCTGCTTTGTGAAAGAGTCAGTGGATGTTGCACTAGGATAAACCCGCCGTCCTTCTCCGTTGGGTGGAACCACTTACTTTTTTTCCCTGACTTTTGGCTTGGAAGGGGCTGTTTGGTGCTGGTGCTGAGCTGCTGGGGGCTTGTGAGGCTGTGCTCTGCCCATGCCATGCCGTGCCGTGCCGTGCCGTGCCGTGCCGTCCCGTCCCGTGCCGTGCCGTCCCGTCCCGTCCCGTCCCATCCCATCCCATCCCATCCCATCCCATCCCCTGTTTTGCCATCCCATCTTTTCCCATGCTAAGCCATCCCATGCCATGCCATCCCATCCCAGTTAGCATTTGACCCAATAAAAATATGTCAGGAAGTATCACAGTGCAAAGGGGAAGGCTCTGCGAGCTGGGGGCTCTTGGTCAGGACGCACGTCTCCCTGCCTCAGTTTCCCTCCTGGAGCAGGGCACGGCCTCGTTTCTTGCCCCAGGTTGAGGAGGGTTTTGAGGAACGGCTGAGCATTGAGGCTTTCTCTTTTCAGCCAGTGTCAATGGACACCCCACCTCCCCCTGACTCCCTCCCATCACAGTAACTCAACAGGACTCTCTTTGCTTTCAGTATAGCTCTTGTGATTGCCCCCAGCAGCCACACCGGGCATTTCAGGTTGCCAGTGGGTCCTGAACGTGTGTGACCAACCCCCAGAGCCAGGACCCCAGCCAACCCCCGTCCCCCCCTGCCTCCAGCATCACCAGCCCAGCCCTCCCCATCAGAAGGAAAAGCTTTTGTGCATCCGGTGACATCTGCCACAGCAGCCTTAAAGCAACGTGCTTTTTGCATGAGTTTGAGTCTTTCATTTGTAGGTTTTTTTTCACTTTGGGCTTTTTTTTTCTTTTTTTTAAGTTTTTTTTTGTCCTCGTACTAATTATAACTATACTACATGCTTGTTTGAAGAGGTGATAGGTGGGTAAAAGAAAAACAAAAGGCACATTATTCACTAGAGAGGTAGGACTTTTCATTGAACCAGATCTTAGTACTCTTGCAAAAAATCTGGTTTGATTAGGGGTGATCTGTTTTTTAATTTTTATTTTTTTTTTCTAATTCCTTTTTGTTGGTGGGACAATCTTTAATTTTCTAAAGATAGCACAAACATCAGCTTTTCAGCCACCCCTGGATGTTCCTCGCTGCCTTCTCGCCTGTGCGCGTTTCGACCGAGCCCTAACCCCAGCCGAGCCCAATCCAGGATGCCCATGGGCCACCCCGTGAGGATGCTGAACCTCCCTGAGATCCATCAGCACCCAAGGGCTGAGCCCCGCTGCCGGGTGGGACCCGAGGAGTGGACTCACAGGCAAAGGACCGTCACCTTCCCCACCATCCATGGGTGGAAGAAGCCCACGCCGACCACCACCCCGAGCTCACCAGCAGCTTTTCTGCACTTTGGACCCGGCATTCCCCGCCCCCCCCCCGCCTCAGTCCTGGCTCCCCCCCGGGGTGGGGGTGCTGTGGTGTTTCTTGGCTGGGCTCAGCTCCTGGTCATACAAAGGGGTGGAGATGGTGGGACTGTGGCTTAAGAGCTGATGGTGTCCCCATCAGTGACGATGTGCATGGTCTGGTTTAAGTTGATATATATGTGCGTGTGTATACATGTATGTACTGTAGATATATACACTGTATAAATAGCCTCACTCACATATACATATATTATAACCGTAGCAATTACAGACTTTTCATGGGGTTTTCTTTTCATTTGTTTGTTTAAAGTCGGTTCTTTTTTCCTATTTTTTCCTTGCTTTATTTTTTTTCTTTTTTTTTTTTTCTTTTCTTTTTTGCTTCCTGTAAGCGAGTAAAATGTATCTGAAGCCCTTTCCGAATTGGCAGCTGCCAAATCTGGATCTTTATTCCTCGAGACAAAGGAAATGCATCTATTTTAAGATGCCTTTTTGTTTTGTTTTTCTTTTTTGTTTGTTTGTTTGTCGGGGGTTTGGGGTTGTTTTTTTTTTTTTTCTCCTGTTTGTTTGTTTGTTTTTCTTTCGAGCAGCAGGTGGTTTTGAGTAAAAAATAGCTTTAGCGGTTCCCAATACTTAGCGATGGATGCCTTGGCTATGGGATGCATAGCTGAAAAATAAAACACGTTAAAATTTAGAATGACAAGAAAAAAAAAAAGAAAAAAAAAAGAAAAAAAAAAAAGAGAAAAGATAAGGAAAAATATCTAAAGCATCAATAAAGTTAAAATCTATTTTTGTACAAATGTAATTTTATCCCTTACATATTCTTGGATATTTTCTTTCTGGATTGTTTTGTTTCCTCTGCAGAGATTGTTATAAACTCTCTCTATTTTTCTCTCTTTCTCTCTCTGTAAATGTTCAGCCATAGGGACAGGGATCTGGAGAAGAGGGAGAAACTTTCGACCGTGTTTCAAAGGCTTTATATGAAATCTCTTTTGAAATAATTTTTTGGAATGAGCTTTTTATTTTTTTTCCCCCCACTTCCAAAATCTT
>VZTM01003320.1:535416-635573 GCA_013400555.1 Jacana jacana | reverse complement strand
CATCTCCTGGGGGCAGGATCCGAGGGACAGCACTCCCCAAGATGCTCACCCTCACGCCACAGGCTGCCCCTTGGCTCGAAAACCACGCTTTGCTTTGAAAATCAGGCTTGCTTCTATATTTAAAGATGATAATAACAGAAAGAGAAGCAGAGCCAAGCTGGCCACTGATACTATTTTATTTTTTATTCCCTGTGAGTAAGTGCTGCCGTGTTTGCTGCTGCCCCACAGGGAAGGGGAGGGGCTTTCCCAGGCCCCCAAACCCAGCTTTGGGAAAGGGCTCCGTTCCCCTGCTTCTGCTGCTGGAGAGGGAGGAGGAGGTTTGCATCTTAGCCAACTCGATGCCGTTCCACCAGCTTCTACGGGGATCAAAGTGCCTGTTTTGACTCCCCTCCTGATTCTTTGATAACAGAAAATAGTTGTAAGGCAATTAAATATCTCACACACGCAATGGCTCAGGGCCCTTGTTGTGTCTTGGGGCTGGGTGTGTGCAGGATTCACCCTTGACTTGTGAGCAGCCTGGAGACACCGAGCTTGGGGATGGCACACACAGAGGAGTCCAGAGCTTTCTGGTTTATCAGGCACCTCTTAAAACCAGACCTCATTAAATCCTGAGCTCCTGGGGGCGCCGGATCCGGAGGGGCCATTCCTTGTCCTGCAGTGTGTTGAGGGGTGCAGAGCATGCTTGGGGTGCTCACTCTTGGAAATGCATCTTGCCTGGTGGCACCAGGCTGACCACTTAATTTCTGCACATCCCCAGCGCTGACAGAGATGGAGTGAGGTGTCAGCAGACTGTTTTGAAATCCTTAAGAGAAGGGCTGTGATCCCAGTCCTCTCTGTGCTTTAGTTTTGCAGCGAGGAGGGGCTCTACAAATAAATACAGACAGATGAGCTCTTTCACTGGTAATTTGTCACTTCATAATTGCCAAAGAAAAGCAGGTTAGTTTTCTCCTCCTGACCTCTCTCAAGTAGCCTTTTCACCCCAGCTGGCCCTGGGGCCAGGGTCGGGGTCCTGTCATGCCCCTGTGGGGCAGCCGTCCCCTTGCACCGGGGCTGCAAAAGGCACCTTGGCCTTCTACATCATGTTTTCCAAGTGACATTTCCACAGGTCTCCCCATGGCATCACCCCCAGGGTGTCTCTGCTGTGTCGCCCGTGTATTGGTGAGAATGGGACCAGATGGGAGCACAGGGAGACCAGTGCGCAGCCAGCTTGGAGGACCTGGCGTAGGTTCAGTCCTTGGTACTAATCAAATTTTGGGCTCCAAGCAGTGGGGACACACCTGAGGACCCAGCTGATCACCCTCTCTTGCCCCAGCGCTCCCGTCTCCATCCCTGGATCCCCAGTGGGGTTGTTGGGATCCAAGCTCCAGGTGTTTCCCGGGTGGGACTTTGGGCTGGAGCCCCCAAGGTGTGGTTCATCTTCTGGGAGTGAGCATGGGTGACCGTGCGTGCAGGGCAGGAGGCTGAAGTACAGAGGCTGAACTTAGCCAAGGCTGCGGGCCAGCACCTCGTAGGAAGCCTAAGGGCCCCCGGGGTGGTGGCAGCACCTCGGGCAGCCCCTGGAGCCCGGCGTGGCCCGTCCGAGCAAAGAGCAAAGTGCTGCTGCCACCTCCCGACCGGAGAGAGCCCTGCCCTGCCCGGAGGAGCGGAGCCGTGCTTGGGTCCCTCTCCCCCTGCCCGGCTCCTTCTCCCCCCGTCCATCTCCCTCTCCCTCTGCCCGGCTCCATCTCCCCCTGTCCATCTCCTTCTCCCCCTGTCCATCTCCCCCTGCCTGGCTCCCTCTCCACCTGCCCGGTTCCTTCTCCCCATTCCCGTGTCTCACTCCCCCTGCCCATGTCCCAATCCGCCTGCCTGAGGCTCCCTCTCCCTCTGTCCAGGGCACTCCCAGGGCCAGAGCAGACAAACCCACAGAAAAATCCTCATATTTTGGTTTGTCCCTTGTTTTTGACAGCATCCTGGAAGGCTGAGAGCTTGTGAGCAAAGTTCTGCCTCCCTTGCATGCCATCCATGGACCTCAGGCCTTTCTGAGCCCATGTGCTGAGCTGCTTTCTGTCCATGATACTTGACTCATGGACACCTCCATTTTCTTCCTTTCTCCTTGCCCTGACTCTGAAATTTCTTACTGTGGCGAGCTGTGCACATCACCAGCCCCATTACACACACCCCCACCCCCACCCTTAAAACACCATATTTTAAGCGTTTCAACTCATTTTTCCTTCAAGGAATGCAAGCGCCTACTTTGGCCTCGCGGTCTGACAAAGGGTTAACAACGCGCTCAAAGTAAAGCGTTGCCTAAAATGAGGAGCTTTCATTCCCAAAGAGCCCGAGATCCCAAGGCACGGGCGAGAAATCCTAGCCACAAAAATTTCACAGCATCTCTCTCCCTTACAGCCCTGGCAGCAAAACCCTCCTTGGCTTCAATATGCAAGATTTTCCACACCGTGCTCCAGCGCAACTCAATTCCGCTAAGCCCACATCTTGTTTTTCTACTGACAAAGTGAGGTATGATTCTTGGCTCCCTTGGTTTTCTGCCGTGGAAGACTTAAATGAAAAGATGCTTTTCAAGCTCATTCACTCAACACTCAAGCCCGAACCCAGGGGGAGGGTCGAATGGAAATGCGCTGAAGTTATCAGCCCGGCTTTCTGCTGTATTTCTTTTACGGTGGGTATTAGGCTGAAGAAAATTAAATGAAGACAAGAGCGTTTGCTAGGATACTGCTAAAGGTAGAACAGCCTGATGAGTAAAACAGCCGAGTCATTTAATTTATTTTCTTATAAAAAGCTTGTGTTTGAGTCACTGTGATTGCCGAGGATGCAGCTCTCGGCGTTCGTTTTGTCTGGACCTTTTAATTTATAACACAAAAGGACCCTACCCTGGAGTAAATGCAGTCACGTTCTTCCCCCTGGTAGGGGCTGCCTTGTTTGAGTCCCCTGCAGAGCTGGGGAGGGAGGGGGAATTGCCTGGCTCAGGGTCTACCAGCAGCGGGGAGGGGTCTCTCACCCAGCCCCATCCACCCACCCCAGCCTCCCACCACCGTGTTGTTTTGCTGCTCGGGAGCTTTCCAGGATGGAGCTCGCTCCTGGGGCTCCTTCCCTCTTTTTTGCCCACTCAAGGGATTGCTTTCTGCTTGTCCTGGTTGTGGTGGTAAAGGAGGAGCAGGGGTATGGCACTGCCACCATCATAGGAGGGTGGTGGGGCCCTGTGTCACCAGGATGGGCTGGAGGAGCCAGAGGGCTTCATCTTGATGGCAGGGAAGGTGGTCTCCAATGTCCTGGTAGAACCTGGGAGGGGTTTTGCCATGTGCAAAAGACAGAGGAAATACTTGCCCCTGCAGCTTCCCATCAGCCCAGCATGAAGGGAAACCCCTTCCTCACCCCTGGAATCAAGGAATCATGGAGTTTTCAGAGTTGGAAGGGACCTCTAGAGATCATCCAGTCAATCAAATGCCCTGTGACCAAGATGTGCCACAGGACAAGCAGAGAGGGATGGCACTGCCCTGCTGCTGGGGGAAGATGACCATCATCTTTGCCCCATTCATTCCTGCTCCATCCCTGCCCCATCCTTGCCCCATCCCTGCTTCATCCCTGTCCTATATCCGCTCCATCCCTGCAGGCGAGTGAGGAGGCTGAGCAGGGCCAGGCTGGGAGGGCTGTTCCTGTGTGTCCATGGCCACCAACATCTGCCTCCCCTCCCAGCTTGCTGCCTGAGCAGATGCATCAGGACGTGGGTTCCTGGGCGATCTGAAGACATTACCTAATCCTCTGAAACCGGATCCTCCCGTCAGACTCTGGTTGGATGAGAAAAGCTTGCTCTGGCCTGTCTGTTCCTGCTCCAAAAATGTTTCCCTCCTTATGGCAAAGAACGGGCTGTGCACAATTTCCTGCTATCTGGAGGGTGGAGGTGGGTCCCCAAAGACCCCATGGATTAACCCCTGCCTGGAAGGATCCGGTCTTCATGTGCTGATAAAACTTCTTGGTGCTTTTTGGGAGACCACTGTCTCTGCCATCATTCTCTGCTGAAAATTCCCACCTCTTCTGCCCCAAGCCCTCTGCTTTGTCCCTTGGAAGAGGTTCATTGACCGGAGATTCCTTCAAGCACATCAAAAGTGCTCACCAGTTCAGCCAGTTCCTAGCTCTGACCTTACACAGCACCGCATCCCCAGGCACAAACCAGTCTGTTCTGGTGACAGGGGGGGCAGGTTCTGGTGTCAGGTGGAAGAAGGGCTGGGTCTCAGGGGCTGATTTGTGGTGGGGAGCAAGGGATGAGCCACATGAAACACCCTCCACGTGTAAAGCCATTTGCTCCATCCAGCTAGCTGTGGATTCACTGGTGTCTAATATGGGATGTTCCTACCTGTTAAAGATTTGTAGTGGTGTAAGGGAGGGTAAAATAGGTCCAACTGCTCAGTGCTTCTCCTGGTGTGTGTCCCTCCTGTGTCGCTTGGTCCCTGCAGAGACTGTGGCAGGAGAAGGGCTGGGTGGGATTTAGGAAAGGCCCCCGGATGGCTTGTAGGGTGCACGCAGCCCATTTCAGCATCCTTGCTGGATACTGGGGACTTTCCAAGCATCTTGGGCTGCTGACGAGCAGGAGGAAGGCCGTCAGGAGAGACAATTTGTGGCTAGCTATTTGCTGTTGTCACTCCAACCATTTTACCTTAAGAGGCAATAAAGATGAAAGCCAATAATAAGCAGTCAGCCATCATTTGGGGGGGTGGGGGGGGGGGAGAAGGCTATAATTTACTCCACCAGGGCTGCAGGGAGTCCATCTGAGGCTGGTGTTATTGACAGGAAGTCTATATGGTTTGTTTCTTACAGTACTTACGTGCGCTCAGAGCAGTTGAGGGTGACATTTTTAAAATCTAAAAATATACAGCCGGTAGCAAACTTGGAGCAGCATAGAAGGGAAGAGAAGGATTTATGCCCGGAGTGTTTTGAACTTTAAGGAAGGTACATTTGTAGAAAAGGCCTTAAAGGGCTCGCAGGAGGGGCCCTGGGCTGCTGCTGGCTGGGGACCTCACTGGCGCTGTTGGGTTTTGATTGCTGGTGCTTTGCTGAGGGATCTCGTCCCTGGTGAGACTGTCACAGCTTCATGGGGAGGTAAATCAAGAACGTCAGGGAGGTGACAGGCACATCAAAAGAGGGAAGCAGTTGCTTTTGGGCAGCCCTAGGTTGTAACCACTAAATCAGGCTGCACTTCTGCAGGGAGCCCTGGCTGGGGTTCCTACGCTGTCGAGGAGGATCATCCCCCAGGCAGATGTCGTCCCCGTGTGTGAGCAGAGCACACAGCTAATCCTGCTCTGCAGATCTCATCTGCTGCCATTCTGGAGCACCTGCTGGACCAGGCTGGTCTGTGGCCAAGAGTGAACCCAGACCTGGTGGGAGCAAACCCATCCTTTTTGATCTGGTCCAGAGGACAGGGCTATCTTATGTGTGTCATCCCAATATAAATATTAGAAATGAGGGGTTTTAACCTCAAAGGAAGATCATTTGAATTCTCATTTTCTTCTGCTCAACATGAGCACTAACATTGCTGATGACAACGTTTTCCCCAGGAGTATGAGGGCTTGATCCTACGGATCTGGGCAACTCAATGATTAAGACCTGTCACGGCCTTTTTCACAAGGAGCTTCAAATCCAAGGCATCATCTTGTGGGGGAGGGAGGAGGTGGTTTCAGGAAACACAAGGAGTGACTAATCTCTCTCCTGCCTCTGCCAAGGAAGAACAACCAGCCACACGAGCATCCCCGCTGCTTGCGAGAGCTCTGGGATGTCAGCAGGGGTATGATTTATGGCAATCAATCCATCATCCTTATTTATAGCAGCAGCTCTATGAGAGATTTCACACATAAAGACTGGCTTGTTCTATGGCCTCACTCTTGCCAAAATCATCCCCGGGCCTCCCGACCCTCCCGGGGGGGCTTTGCCATCGCCTCTGCCGTGCCCATGTGGGGAGGTGCCACTCCTACCCCGTTCCTGCCCACACTCACTTCTTTTTGCCTCTTTATTGCTTGTATATTTAGAGCACTTTCTCACAGCCAGAGTTTTCTGGGCCAGTGGAAAGAGGCTGGGATGGGAGGGGAGACAGTGCCTTCTGCCCTGCAACGCTGAGCAGAATCAGGGAGCTCTCCCTCCTAGCAGGAGTGTGAACTGCACGGTTCTTTATTAAAAACGTGGTCTTTACCTCTGTGAAATGTCCTTCTTGACTATTCAAAATACCTTCCTGCCTGCCAGCTGCTGTTGTTTGGGCCCTTTTCCATCCTGCTGGTGTTTTGCTTGCTTGTCTTGATGCTCCTGGATGTCTCTGTGTCCACTGGCCTGTGCGAGCTATCACTGGCTTTCAGAATCCTGGGATCTCCCAGTCATCTGGGAAACTCTGCTTTCCTCTGGAAGGCAACAGGAGCTTCTAACCCACTTGAAAACTGTGACTCAGATACAGTCCTGAAGGTTCAGAAAACGTACGGCAAATAAAAGGAATGAGCCTGTAAACCTCCTGAGCCCCTGACAGCAGAAGGGAGTGCAGTCACCTGAGGACTGCAATTACCTTTTCTCTCTGGTTAGCTGGGAATGGGCACCCTGGAAAGCCCTTTTTTCCCCTTGTAATACACCGTGACAGTGAGAGAAAGTGTTACGGCCTCTGTGTAAACCTGAACCCTCTCCCAGCGGTTCGGTCGGCCCCGTTTCCCTGCCGTGATGAATGGAGCCCTGGGACGTGACGCCTGTACCAGCCACATCACTTACCTTGAAAATGCAAACCTTATGGAAAGCAAATCAATAATTTCTGGAGCCCGGGTTTCGCTGACACGCGGCCCGAGCCCGCAGGAAATAAACCCTTTGTTAATCTTTCTCGGGAGGCAAGCAGCCTCCTGTAAAGAGCTTCTGAAGTAAGTAACTAATTACAGGCTGCACCAGGCTCCAGTCTGTCACCCCCGACAGCTCTGTGGGAGAAGGGGCTGCGGCGCTGCTGGCCAGGATGATGGACGAGCGTGCACGAGCTCTTGGCTTCGCTGTGAAAGAGGAAGAATTAATGGGCAAATAAATTACAAATCAATTATTAAACCTTAGGAGCGTGCAGGGCCCTGTTCAGGCAGGGTATCAAATATACATTTCTAATTAACTCAACAACTCTTGTCTAATGTGCTCTGGATGCTCCTTACTGCTAGAAATAGGGATTTTTGTCACGCTCTCTATTTTATTTCTTTCGGTTCAGGCTGCAGGTCTGTAAGGAGCACTTCTTATGCACAGGCAGCACCGAGAAGTCCCCAGCTTCATGCTGAGACTCGGGACAGCCCTGGGTGAGCTGGGTGAGCTGCAATGCAGCGGGGAACAAATCCGACACGTACGAAGCACTCAATGTGCCGTGGGGTCTTGTTTGCTTTCCCTGAGCCCCAAATCCCCGATTAAGAGGGAAACCATGGTGCTTTCCTCCCCTCCCTGCTTGCTTGGAACCGTCTGTCAGCACCTGGAGCTATTGCCATGAGAATAACCGCTGCCTGATACCTGCCTGCGATGTCTAGACAGATCCCAGGCCAGAAGTTCTTCCTGGAGTACTAAGGAAACAGAAGAGCTTGGCAGAGGGATGGCTGCACCTAGGCACCCACCTCTGCCATCCTGGGATGAATCGTGTCCTCAAGTTCTCAGCGTGCTGCCAGGTCCAGCATCACTGCTCCTGGGTGAGAGAGGGGAGAAGCCCCTCAGGGAACTGGCTGCCACCGGGGAGGGTGATTTTACTGGATTCAGGATGGAACAAAAGCCAGAATCAGGCCCCTTGAAGGAACTAAATCATTGAGGTATTCATGCACTGTATCATGGCAATATTTCTGCCAGTCACTAATCAATTATAGTTCTTAGACAAGCTCCCATATGGTGCCTTTATAAATTACCCTCTCCAGTTATCAAGCCTGTCTTATTTGCCTGACATGAGCTACAAGGAGGGTGGTTTTTAGGCTAATGTTGACTCAAAAGCACAGAATGGTGATTTATTTATAGAGTTTTGTAAAAGTGCTTTAAAAGTCAAAATCCAGGTCCTGCAGAGCTAACCAAAAGGCTGAAGGCTCCTTCTGCAGCCTCTGCCTGTGCATCACCATAATAAGCCCTGTTTCAGTGAGCTGACCTGTGAAAAGTTGTCCTCTGTCACAGCACAGGGACGTCTGTGGGGCTCAGGGGCAGACCTTGCTCAAGGGACTTTGGTGGTGGCACCTTCTAGGTCTGCCCCACGGGTGCAGATCTCTATCACATCACTTGGCCTTCAAGGCAGAGCAACCCTGGGGACAGGCAGGCACTTGGACGGTGACCTGGAGGCAGAGGAGCTGAGCAGAAAGAGCGGAAAAGAGCACATGGTCTTGGGAGCACCGGTTTTCTCGGAGCCTGAGCACAGGCAAAGCCACGTCCCCTTCTCACGACAGTCCGGAGTGGATCCGGATGTGGGGGTCTATCTGTCGGGCAGATCTGAGCTTTTCCCGGACTCGCCTCCCTCACACTGACTCACTTGCTCCCCCCAGTGCTCCTGAGCATCCCCCGCATTTGCTTCCACTCAGCGCCCTCATCTCCAGGGTGTTACCAACCCCAGGCTGTTTCCTCCAACCATGAGGGAATTCCTTTCTCTCCAGGCCCCTTACTTGTCTCCAAAACCACTTAGTTCAGGAACTCTTCTTTCTGGCCTCATCTTCTTTCTGGCCTCATCTTCTTTCCAGAGATGTAAGTACCTTTTTTTTTACCTGATCTGAGCAGTCTACGTACAGGAGCACAAGGTGTGATCAGTCTCCTGAGCAGTGACTCTGTCTCTTGTCTCTTTATTGGTTGGAGAGTTCAGAACATGCCACTTGCTTTTATTGAAATCCACAGCCAGCCTGCAGCAGCTGAGACTGTGCACAGCAGGCTTCTGGTTGAGAGCTCAAAAGTTCACTTTTACCATTCATCTCCACGTAGTTTAGTGATCTCTCACCTGTAAGATTTCACAATTTAAGCTTTAGGGTGGGTTTGGCTTCTTTTCCCTACAACAGCTTTGAAACTGCATCGATGTTTTCTATTCTGCTGAGAGGCCAAACATCTTCGTGTCTGGTGCTGCAGAGTTTAGCCCCTTGCCCACAGAGCTTTGGTTCCAGCACCTGTAATGCTGGGGAGGGGGGGATATTTCCACTCCTGACAGTGCTAAATAAACCGAATTTTTCTTTTTCCCATGGGAAAACTTCAACCTGAATGGAAAATCCAGCACATCAGCTTGGTGTCATAAGGGAAGGGAACCTCCCTGGACCTGTTGTGTTGTCATGATTTGCATGATCTGAAGAAGATAAGAGTATGGAAACCAGTGTTAGGAACCAGAATAAGAAGCCAGTGCTGTGGACAGGTTTCTCGGGAAGTCTTGGGAAGCTGCTCTTGACCAGTTTTGTTTCCTAGCGTGAACAAGTTAGAGCTTGTACCCATTGCAAAGCAGTTTGGGGGAGGACTGGAGAAAGCCTGTGCCTTGTTAACACGAAGGCAAGTTTAAATCAAGATCATAGAAGACAAAAGAACTCCCCTAACTCGTGCTCCAGCATTGCACGGTGCAAACCAGCCGAGATCGAGCTTTGGTTTGCCAGCCGGCGGGGCTCAGGGTTACCGGGGAGGCCTCAGCGTGTGCGCCCCTGGGTGATCCCGTGGGCTTCGGTCTTGTTCCCTGGCCCAGGGTCTGGGTCGGGCCAGGACCGGTGTCGGGGACCGGGACCGGGACCGGGGTCGGGATTGAGATCGGGATCGGGTCCGTCCCGTAGACGGGATAGGACGGGGACGGTGTCCGTTGTGGCCACCAGGTGGCGGCCTAGCACCGCTCATCCACCGCCGCTGCGCCCGCCCATTGGCTGCGCCGGATGGTCGCCATGGCAACGCGCTGGCAACGGGTCCTCCGCCTCCATCCCTCCACCCTTCCCATCGCCTGAGGCTCCCAAAACTTCTCCTTTTCCCCCCATTCTTTGCCGTCTCCGGTCCCTACTCCGCGGGGTCCGCAGCGGCGGGGGGGCACCTACGCGTGGCAGTGTGAGACCGTGCCCCGACCAGGAGGAGGGCAGAGGGGAACCGGGGTGAAATCGCTGCCAAACCCAAGTCCCACTGTGATACAGGGAGGGTTGTGCAAGGCTGAACGCTTTGCTAATGCTGCCTCTGTGGCTCTGCCGCTCCCAAACTTGAATACCAGACACGTTCTCTCTTTCTTTTCTTCCCTCTCTGCCCCCTTTTTTCTTTCCTCTCCCGCTGCCAGCACTCCCAGGCTGCTGTGCTGGTGGGTGTTCCACGGCGTGTGGACCGAGATGCCCATTTCGAGGGTCAGTCATGCTGAATTCTCCCTGGAAGAACACAGTGGCTCTGGTGGATGTGGACAGTGATGCAGACAGGCAGGTCTTGGGATGAAGCTGGGCAGTGGCCTGAGATAGTAACATCTGGTTGGCCTAGGCTGAAAAGCAAAAGTACAGACTATCTAGAAACTCAAGACAATCTGTTAGAAGCCAAATTTCCTTTTCTTACCCCGGTTTCTCCAGCCAGGTCTCATTCTTGCCCTGGGTGGAGCTAGATTTCTATTCCACTGGGAACGGTAAACTCTGTGCTGAGGGTAGAGAAGGCCCTTCAAACACTGTCTGTGGGACGAAGCACAAACCCTCCCAGGCCTTGGCTCTGTACAAATGAGATGGGTTCCCATGCAGATTCCATTTAACCCCTTTTGTGCCTGCCCTGGGGGGAGTGTGAAGCTTACACGACTAAACAACCCATCACTCTGCTACCTGTTCTGAGCAGGCAGATGGGGATGCATTGCACCCACTGCTCTTTCTGAAACAATCAGCAAGAGATCCAGGGGGCTGCAGCTATTGTTCCTCCCTCCTCTCCAGAAAGGGCAGAACATCTGGAATGGGTTCAGATGAGCTGCATTTGCACTCCCAACAGGAGGCTGGAAAACACCCCCTCACTATTAGGAGTCTGATGCTGAATATGCCTTGATTTGGAGGTCTTTATGTTGATTCAGAGATGAGTTTGACCCAGACTCCTAACAATTCTTGGCTGGCTGCATCCCGTCCCACCCCCTCATGCTACTAGTTCAGAGGGCCCTCTAGTCCGTAGGAAGTTCTTGAGTAGTTTCTGGTGAATTGTGCCTGTCTCATTCCCTAACTGCTGTGCCTGGCCCATTGGTCAAAGGGTGTCATCGCAGTGGTCTCCTGGGTCTGCAGCACCCTGTGTGCTGGTCGGGAATAATGCTGAGACCTCTGCTGCATCCTGTGCTCTGTCAGCTCTAAAGGGAAAGTCATTCCTGCAACATGGGGCCACCTTTGTTTTCCTACAGCCTCTACAAAACTGCAGGAGAGCACTGCAGATGGGATTTCTGTTACTACTGGGGAGGGAGGGAATACTGGTCTTGCTACCACAGCCCGTGCTCCATGCCCTTCCCTCCTTGAGCTCACCCCTTGCCACCTCCTTCTGTGGACACTGCACCTTCTCCTCCTGTGGCAGGGCAGGGAGAGGCATGAGGTAGGGCTAGCACAGCACAGCCCACCCCACTGATGGGGTTTATTCCTGATCCCTTGGGACCACAGCTTTTCTGGTCACAGCACAGCAGGAGTTGTGCAGGAAGAAAGGCATTTTCAGCAGGGTGTGACTCCTTCTTCCCTTTCCCCAAGGAAAAGGAGCTTGGCGGAGAGAAGGCAGGGTTTCAGGCACCTCCTTTGGAGTTTGTGTTACCCTCCTCCAAGCCAGCTCAGTAAATTACAGCCCTAATTGAAACCATGCCTAGGCTCTGCTTGCCTAAATCATGGGGTGAGCATTTCTGCTTGCAGTGAGGCTGTTTGCAGGGACAGAGGTGTTCCTCCAGTCTCAGCATGCAGGGCTCTGTCTCTAACAGGACACTTGGCACCCCAGCACAGTCATAAATCTTTGCCCTCCATCATAGGTGAGGGTCCGTGGGGCTTGGATACCTCCAGCACTTGGGAGTCTTTAAAAACTGATGCAAATGCCTCATGCAAGCCTGTCTAGATGCATGGATACCCAACAAGCCCAAGATCTGTGGGTGAGTGGAAGTAACCCCACAAAGACATCAGCAACCCATAAACCAGGGTGGTTTATCAAAGTCCTGAAAGTGCTCAGAGCTCAGGAAGGGGCTGGAGAAGGCTCAGTTGGGAGTCACCACTTTGATATGGGGTGACAGGCAGGTGAAGAGCCTGGTGTGAGTTGTAGGGGTGCAAGAGGACCTACATGACTCTGGGATTTCCCCAGATATGGAGGTTAATTGTGTCCAGGGCATACACTGATGACCACCAACCCTTGCTGAACTCAGGACCTTTATGGTGTTGCCAGCCTGGACTGTGGAGTGATGGAGAGGCTGTGCCAGCTCCCAGTAGGATTGGGATGGGATGGGATGGGAGAGGGGGGGCCCAGCATCAGGCCCATAGGCAGCAAGGTCACTGTGCCCCAGCAGCTGAGGAGCCACTGGGCTGCTCTGAACGAAGGCTGTGGCTTTCACCGCTCCCCTCCTTTGGCCGGGAAGCTCTCGTTGCCACGTGGCCTTTTCCACTACAGCACCCTCCTCTCCGCCTTGCTTTGCTGCTTGCTCTTTTTCTTTTTTCCTCAGGAAACATCTGGAAGCTGAGTGAGAAACATTAAAAGAGAAAAAAAAGAAAAGAAAAGGAAAAAAGCAAGGGGGAGGGGATCTTGGGAACACCATATGATTTCACTTTCCTAAGACAACTGCAATTATGCCTTTGAGGCTTTACCAGTCACTGTAGATTCAAACCATGTTGGATGATGTAAGTGGGAAAATATGAAGGGCCTACTGGCTGCTTAAAAAAAAAAAAAGAAAAAAGAAGAGCTCAGTTTCTGGCCTTTTATTTAACATTATGATTCAGAAGAAGGGCACCGTCCAGATGGGCTTTTTCTTTATTGCTTCCCTCGCCTTGGTTGTGCCTTGTTGATCCCTTGGAAGAGGGGGAAATGCCTCCTGTATCGATCAAAATGAAACTCCTCTGTCCTGTAAATCTCCCTCTGCCCTGAGCCCCGACATCCCCATGGACAGAGCTGGGGCTGGACTGCTCCTGGTCAAGACACCTCCTGGCCTGGACTTTTCATGCTCTGAAAAGGGACTATTTACTTCTTGGAAGCCCAGCGGGTGAGTGAGGTGAGCAGGAGCTCTTGGTCCCAGCTTAGCCATCATGAGGACTCCTGTTTTCAGGCAACATCCAGCTGCCTTTGCCTATTTGACACTGGCTCCTGGGCCAGTTTGGGGAGATCTGATGTCTCTATGCAGAGCTTGGAGCCCAGCGCTGAGACGGAGCCACTCGAAAGTATAAAGATGTTGCTGTCAGATTTAATGGACTTTCCATTCGAAAAAGCAAGAGGCTGCAAGAGAGCTGGGCTTTCAGCTGACAGGGGTTAAACTGTCCTAAAATAGGCTTGGGAATAATGGAAAAATATCCCCCACCCCTCATTCCCATGGGAAGAAATCAGGTGTGCAAACAGGGAGGGGAAATCCCGTGCCAAAAGAAGTTGCCTTGGGCCACTGTTGTGGATGCTGGAGGAGCCAGTGACTGAGTGGAGTTATTAGAAAAATGTGTGAGTCTCTCCTTGGCTGCAAATAAAGAAACAAATCAGGTTTCTCATGTTTTCCTATTTATTTATTTAGGTAAATGAACTGCTCCGGATCACCGCATGTCTGATTAAGCAGCTGATGCGAGGACGTGTCAGCTACTCGCTCTCATTAACAAAAGCTTGAGTGATTAGGGGTTTCCTGGAGCAGCAGTTTTGGAGAGAGCCAACGCCAGGCATCACTTGCAGGGTAGGATCAAGGTGTTCACCTTGGGTGCAAGACGCCCATCAGCTTTTGGGGTGGTGCTGGGGCCCCTTCTCCCCGCAGGGCAGGGGATGGTGACGGGGAAGGGTCATGGCTCAAGTGGATGTCTCTGGATTCAACACTAAGGAGGAAACAGGAGCTGCTGAAGCTTCCAGTAATAAGTCTCTTTTTCAAGGAGGGGTGTGTTTGTGTGTTTGCTCATCAGACATGAGGGCAGAGGAGATTGTCTAGGCGTTTTGGCTGAAAAAAAAAGGGTTGTTTCCTAATGTTTTGGTTGCCGGAACTCAGAAAACAGTGGTGCTCAGCTGGTATTTCTCAGCTCACCATTGCTGATGACACAGGCCCTGATTATCTCAGTGCTGATCCAGGATTGTTTGAAGGAAAATATCCGCTTGTGTTTCCTTGGTTTGTCAGGAGAAGTAAAAAACTCCTAAAATCAAATGCAGGGGAAGCCCTGCCCTGCCCTGCCCTGCCCTGCCCAGGTGGAAACTCTGAAGTGAGGGAACTCCTGGTTGCATGACTGGGACAGATGGCAGTGCAGGCATAGACCAGGGCAGTGGGTGCCTGTGGTGACCCCAGAGATAGTCCCCAGCATCCCTGTGTCCCAGTCAGGCCTGGACCAGACTGCTGGACTGTGTGGTTTTTGGAAGAACCCTGAGACAGGCAGGAGTGATGGGGGATGCCCTACACCCTCTCTTTCTCACAGATCTCCCGTGCTGAAGGCTGTGTTGTGCATGGTGGTGAAATGCCCTGACTGTGCTGCCTTCCCTTCTCCTTCCTATCACTGAAGGGATGGAAAAATTCATCCAACTTAAGTAAAATCTTCCCACAGACATGACTTATCTGAGACCTGCCTGCTGCCTGCCTGTCCTGCCTAAGGACCCCCACCTTGAGGTGCCTGAGGGCTCCTTGCCAGCCTGGTGCTCTGGGCTGGAGGCAGAAACAGCCCATCAGCTCGTGTACAAGGAAGGTTTTGCCATGGATTAGCCCTCCTGGGGCTTTCCTGGCATCTCTCCATGAACTTGTAATCTTTTTTTAGTTTAGAGCTTAAAACAACAGAGAGATCCTGGCAGAGCTTTGGCCATGAGGAGCGACTTGGTGACAAAGCCAGGGAGTTCATAAAAGCCAGGGGTTGGAGGGAGCCCCAGGAGCCAGAGTCCAGCCCTGCTCCCCAGCTCCATCCCCAAATTTCCTAGTCATCCAACCCAGAGGCTAGTTCTTTCCTGCCTTGATGTAGCCCTGGGCACATTGGGGTGGGGGGGGTTGAGGGGTAGCGGGGTGGCAGCCCCTCAAGAGACCATGTGCTCCTTCCTGCAGGTTCTGGGCATCCCCAGGGTGGGTCTCAACCTTTGGTTTCTGGCATCTGTGCTTGCAGGGGGGTTGGTGTCACCCTGGTTCCTCCTTCAACCTTGGCTGCCTGTGGCCAGCAGGGCTGAGAGAGCTTCCTCCCAGCTTGTGGGGGTGGCTCCATGCCTGGGAAAGCTCCTGGCTTGATTAAGAGCTTCCTGAGCTCTTGGGTTCCTCTCTGAGAGGCCTTTCCTAGTATAAACCTGGAGTAGCCAAAGATGGGGAGATCAAAGCAAAGCGAACCCAACTGCGCTGCTCTCTGCAAGGATCAGCATTAGCCTGATTTCCCCAGACCTTAAAGATGCTGCTCCCTCAGTTTCTCAAAGCACCATACTCCAGGGATTTGTCCTGCAGGAGACTTTATACAGCTCCCTGCTTACCAGAGAAAGATCTATTTGTGCATTAAAGCTCCTCTGTGTCTTTGTGAACAAGCAGCACAAGCGTACAAGATGGGTGGAATGCAAGGAGGGACATCCCTCTGGGTGATGCTGGGGAACCTTCCTGGTTTTCTTCCAGCTTTGGGGACTTCATTCCACAGTAACGAGGTGGGGGACCACTGCCTGGAGGTAGAGGGAGGAGGAAAGCTCATCCTGTCTTCAGCCTTCGTGTAAGGGGAGGAAGCCAGGGTACCTGTGGCATCACCTGAGGTATCTCCACACTGTGGCTGTGGCAGGAAAGGAGGCTGTGGGCAATCTCCAGGCAGCTGGAATATCTGGAGGGCTGGACCGCTGGAGTAAAAGGCTGTTTTACAGCCTTGGATGTCCCTTTTGCTTGGCAAATGGCTGGGCACCAAAATGTGTCCCCCACACTCCCAGCACAAGCTGTGTTTGGAGAACTGGGATTTTGCTTCAGCCCCTTATGGAGATCAGATCCAGCTGCAAACCTCAGGCTTGGTTCCCAGCTCTGGGCCCTCCTGTGGCTCTTGAGCAGCCAGGGAGTGGGGAGATAGGGGCTCGGCTGCGGGAAAGTGTGTGCAAGGGGATGCCACCCTGTCTCCAACATCCCCCTTGGGTGCTGTGGCTGCTGTGTCTGGCAGCATCCCTTGCCTTGTGCTCGGCTGCTGTGAAACACATCCCAGCCACGCAGCCTGTCCGCAGGGGTCAGGTACCAGCCTTTAATCTGCAGGCACTTCAAACATGCAGTGTTTCCTCTCATTTGAACCTGAACAAAGCCCGGAGAGGTTGAATGCTCCCTGCCCAGGTCCCAGTCAATCCTTCTGCACAAAGCACGGGCCTGTGGGCACGCAGACACGGGTCCAGGCGTGGGTTGAATTCTTGCTTTGGGTTCTCCTCCCATCGAGGTGCAACCAAAGGGAACCCACTGGAGTGAAGCTTCAACCAGGTTCCTGCGGAAATCTCCACACCCCATCTTTGTCTCACACCCAGCTAAATCTTAATTAGAATGGTGTTTGCAGGGATGAATATTATTTGCTTAGTTTTCTGCAATTGCACTAAGATAAGGTCAAAGTGCCTTCGGGATGAACGCTGAGTTTCCGGAATCGCTGACCTCAAAGTTCTTGAAGTGAAATGAGCAAGGAGTAAGGAATAGGGACAGGAAGAAGGAGTGACTTTTCCAAGGACTCCAAAGCCCTGGTTTTCTTTCAGATTTAATCATTTATCTAGGGAGTTCTGCAGAGTGCCTGCCTCCTTCTCCAGTGCAATCACTTGAAATGGGGTGTGAACTCCTCCAGAGCTCAGCTCTCCCCCGCTGCCAGCGGTGGCAAACAGCAGAGCCAGGTGGCAAAGCCCAGCCAGCCTGGCCAGAGCTGCTGTCCCTAAGCCCTGACGTGTGCCAGGATCGCAGATGACAGCCAGGTCTGCATTCAAACCTCACTCAAGCCAAAGCAAATCTTCCACTCCCTCCAGCAGCTTTGGTGAGGCTTCTTCTGAGGGAACAGGATTTTTGCTGCTTTTACGGGTTACCAGAGCCAAAAGCTGAATTCCACACACACTGGAAACAACAAAACACAAATGTTCCTGGAAAGCCAATGCACAAAGACTGCAAGTATGGCTGTGTTAACACGTGTAGCTGGATTCAAGCAAAGGCCCACGCAAAAGCCTCTCAGAGGGAAGGATGAAAGGGGCGTCCTTAGGATGGTGAACCAAGCCCTGTGCTGGCTCTGGGTCCCTCCTGTTCCAGGAGCAGTAGCACCTACAGAGGGGCAGGATGAGAGCAGCAGCTGGGATGGGCCAAGTCTAAACCCTCCAAGGCTCATTCAGTGGAGCCCTCAGCAGAAGGAGAAGAAATCAGGTCCGTGGGTCCCGGGACGTGACCTCTCCTTGCAGCACAACATTGCATTTGTCTTTGTTCGAGCTTTGAAAGTGGCTGTGCCGGGTGAAAGCTCCAGTTGTACATGCAGCCCGTGCAGCTGCCCTGTGTATATATGTATGTTTCCACTAGTCTGACCTTTTCGAGCTGCTCATGCTGTCCATGGGATGACATCTCGAACCCTTTGCAAGACTTTTTGGCGGTGGCTGTAAATAGCATCTCCTGAGATGTTTGTGGAGATGCAGGTTGGGCCGTCTCAGCATCCTGAAAGGGTTTGCTGGCTTTTCGCAGATCCTCAGGGGAAAGCAGGAGAGGAAAGAAGAATTCAAGTGTTTACAGCTGATGGGGCCTCACAGCCAGCCTCCTCCAGCCCCTCTTTGCACGGGATTCTCCCCCCCAAACGTTCTTTGTGTCACACAGCCACATACATTCAGCCCTAAGAAGATATTTAGGGAGGTGAGTCACACCAGTTTCCATCAATTGGGTATTGAATAGGAGATACCCACCCCCCCAAACCCTCTCCTAACACCCGCCTGTGCTTTCCTAATTGCCATATGAAGAAAATATTATTCCTTTAGTGCTATTCTTCACACAGGTTATTACCCTCTGCTATTTCAGCTCGTGTTACTGCTCCAGCCTCACTGCTTGAAGCCAAGACTAATCCTAAATCATGAATGGATATTAGGCAGGTAGGGTGAAGGCAAGGGCACTGCATAACATGCCTGGCCATACTCCCTGAGTATGTGGAGGAACTCTGGCAGGGCTGGGACCCGGAGCTGTCGGTCCCATCCCCTCTGCTACCTCTGTGCTGCTACTGCCTCTTCCTCCCCTCCCCTCTCCCCCACTCCTCCTCCTCCTCCTCCTCCTCCTCCTCCTCTTTCTCCTCCTCCATTCAATCCTGGATGGTCCCTGAGGGCTGCAATCCCAACAGAGCATCCACAGGTTCTGTGTGGCTGAGGGCATTTGGCTCTAGAAGTGCTTAAAGCGCTGAATTCCTCTCCTTTTTTTTATTTCTTTTTTTTCTTTTTAACCCAATTAAAACGTTCATTCAAGGACTTCAGGGCTCAGCTTACAGCAATTAATTCATTTCCATGTCCCCAGGCACATCTTGCTCACTTGCTCAGGCGGAATCAGGAGAAGTATTTCAGTTTCTATCTCACCCCACGACTTCGGCTGTCCCTTTGGTGGCTGGGAACGGAGCCTAGACATGAAATAATGAACTAGAATCCTTCAATGCATTGACCAAAGAAAACAAGCTGTCAAATAGAAATATTCCCCCGCTTCTTTTTGAGGCGTACCGAATCTCCTTCCCATCTGTAGGTACCGTTATGTCGGGAAGGCAGCATAAGTAACTCAGCATGAAATTGTCAGCGACAGCATGTGATACTGTTTGTAGAGCATAAATCAGCCTGGGAAATGAGAAGCACTATCTTCTTTCTTCCAGGTTTGCTCAGCATTTTATACCTCTGCGGGGATGTTATGAAGGGGGGGATTTTTTCTTTGGCGGATTAAACCCAAGTCCAACATTCGTTGTTAGGGCTTTAATTATGTTCAATCTTCTTTGTGCCGTTTGCATTAGGCCAAAGTATCTCCCTCTCCTGAGCTCCAGCGAACCCCAACAGAGTCAGCGACTCCACTTAAGCACGAAAATGCTGGTGGGGAGGCTGAAGCTCCCCGTGTTTGCTGGCTTTCAGCTCTCAGCTCAGCCTGGAGAATGAAAGAACCCAGGGCAATTTCCTTGCCTCTTTTGCACGGCTTCCCCACCGCGGCTGCGCTGAAGCTCCTGCCCTCCCGGCACTGGGAGACGTGATGGAGGATAATATGGCAAATCAGGCAGAGAGCTCTGGGTTTTGGAGACTGAAGACTGGTTTTGAAAGGGCAGCTGGGTGTGGGGGTTGCTAACCCCCACATCTGAAGTCTTCAGGAGCAGCCCCAGCTCAGTCACATCCGTGCCGCAGCACTCGCAGCCCGATGCAGTCGATACCATCTCTGAAGCAGGGAGAAACTTTGCAATTGCCCTTTAATCCTGTTTAAAGGTGACCTGCACGACCAAGCCCTCTGCTGAACCCTCCCACCAGCTAAATGAAAAGAAGCTGTCTCCATTCTCTGCCTGGGCTAAGGCAGGAGAGGAAACGTTTGAAGTTGCCCCCTATCTGCCAGCAAATATGTGTTTCTGAGTCTCATTGGAATAAATCAGGTCAAATCTTACCACCAAGTGGTGGCTGGGAACGGTGGCAGTGGCACTGCCAGGCTGGTGTGTGCGGTGTTCTCCATCCCTGGGTCTCTAGAGGCTCTAGAAGCCTCCTTGTGCTTTGGCATTGCAAGATGTAGGGCTCAGATCTTCACCCAACTTTACCCAGAACCTTCCTGCCTCTCTTGCCTTCCCAAGAAAGCAAACCAGAGCTGATCACTGTGTTTCTCAGAGTTTGCACAGCACCCATGCCTCAGTAGCGGTTCAGGCTGCGCAGCCGGGGCCCTGAATTCTCCAGCAAAACAACAATTAGTACAAATTTTCCTAGACAGCTGCTCCCATCTGCTCCGAGGGTTATTTGTATTTGTTTAGTGTGGATAGCAGATTTTTTGCTGAACTCACATGGTTTCTTGCAGCTGAGTTTGACAGAGTGAGATGGGCCATCTAATTTAAGCCAGTTCCTCCTTCTTTTTTTTCTCACAAAGAGCCTAGCAGAGAGTTTTAATTTTGACTGCATGATAATGCTGCATAGACCAAAGCCTCTAAGGAGACATAAGCGTTAGAAATGTCTCGGCTGCTTGGCTGATGAGCTGTTGAAATGTAATGAGATTTTCACATGGCTTTGTGTTCAGTGCAATCATTGCATTTTCCTGTGGTTTTGCTAAAGGTACAGGTTTCCCTGAGCTGCCCAGGGAACAGACTCCCCTTTTCTTCCCTGCTCTCTCCTGCTCAGGAGGTCCAAATTTAGCTGCGGATCCCCAGCTGTGACCGGAGCTGCAGAGTTGGTTTTGGGATGGTTTGGGTTTGCAGGGAACAGGGTAACTTCAGGAGGGTTCTCTCTGCAGGAGATCTCACCTCAAGCTGGCAGAGGCAGGTCAGGGTTTAGCTGTGCACCACTAGGGCTAAAGGAGAACTTGCTGGGAGCAGCTGACACTGCCTAAGCAGGACTCATTCATGGGCACAGTTAGTGCCACTCAAACAGTCTGGAAACGAGACCTACTCTTTGCAAACGTTGGGCAAGGAAACCTCTGCTCCTCAGGAATGGTATTTCATAAGCTCTCTAAAGAGCATCATTTGCTGCAGGGGACCAAAGGCAGGGGAAAAATCAGGGGACTCATTAGAGTCTTCAGGAAATCTGCTGTGGGGTAAAGATGCAGCCCCATCATCTGTGCCCCAGCCCTGCTGACCTTCCTCATCGAGAGACTGAAATGCCTTTGGGGCACTTTGATGCAAAATGTCCTCCTCCTCTTCCAGGAGAAACGTCTCCTCTTTGACCTGTGGGCCATGCCTTATCTCTTGCTGCTTCCCAGTGCCCCCCTCTTCCCTGGAAGCACTGCTCCCTTGTGGGATGCCATAGAGCCCCGTTGTGGCAGGCTGAGAGGGACATGACAGATGGCATTTAAGGGAAGAGTGCTGGGGGCTGGGAGGGTAAACCTCCACGAGCTGCAGCACCAAATGCACTAGAAAGTGGGAAGGAAGGTGGTCAACGATCTATTATTTTTATTAATAAAGTTATTTTATGACCAGGTAGCAGAAGTTTCTCAGTTTCCCAGAAGTTTCTCCATCCTTGACAAATCAGGGTCACTAGGGCTGGCTTTTATGTGGCATTAATGTTAATGCTCTTTCACGTATTTCTTCATCCATTGCTGTTCCAACAAGACCAGCTCATTCATTGCCAAACACCTTGCTGCTAGGACGCTTGCCTTGTGGCTTTGAAGCCTGCTTTCCCTGCTCAAGTGTGGATTACTTCTTCCAACTGAGGAACCACGAGGGATGGAGAGCTGCTGTGCAGGGCCAGCATGGCCACGGTGGGGAGGACTGGGTAGGAGGGCAGCTCTGCCAGGGACTGCACACACTTATATACTCCTCCTCCCCAGTAACACTGGGGAGAAAGCAGGAGTGCTGGGCCTGACCCATTCTTGAGAACAGAACTGCTTTAGTGTGAATGGAACCTTGGGACAGGGCATAAAACACAGTTATGGGCCCCAAAAACATGCATGCAGAGAAGTGGGGAAACGTGGGCACCGTTCAACACAGAAATAAGGTGGTTGTGGGTGAATCGGCACCTTGTGCAGCCTTTCCCAGGCACAGGAGTCCAAGGGAGAAGGTCTCCTTTGGGTTTAGGGTCTGGGTCTTTGGGGGTGTCCTAGACCACGCTAGTTTGTACTCTCGGAGCTGGCTCAGCTGCTGTCTCAGTGTCATTGCCAAGCTGATTTCAGCTTAGCTACAGCCCCAGTCCTGGCTCGTTGTCAGCTCTGAGTTCATTTCCACCAGCTGGCAGGTGGGGAAAGAAATCCCTGCCCTGGGCTGGCAGAGCATCAGGAAGCCCTGGAGAGCCCTGCGGGCACCACCTTCACTGGTATTTTCTCTTCAGCTTGACACCTCCCGAGTTTGCAGCCTTGTGCATGATGGGGGCTTCTTGTCATTCCTGCAATCCATGCGATACAATCAAGACTGATTAACCCTTTGAGAAGTTCTATTGTCCCTTCCCGAGGAGCAGAATTAACCAAAAATTGGGTAGAGAGGTCTCCAGCAGGCCCCACAATCAGAAAGCATCTGGTCCCCAAATAGATACGCAGCTCAAATTTGTACTTTTCTGGCCAAACAAGAGTTATTACGAGGTGTTGCTCTAGCAGCTTTGCAAAGCTGGACACCGCTGCACGCTACCCCGCTGTCATCTGGAAGGCATTTGGGATAGCGTGTGGCTCAGCTTTGCATTTTGCTGGGCTCTCAGTTAATCACACAGAAAGGCTGCACAGCACCATGATGATGCTCTGCAGCCCAGAGGCGTTGATGCAATGGGTGGGAAGAGCCAGGCAAAGTATCTCATCAGTCCTGCTGGTCCCGGGAGGAGATTTTTATGGGGGTAATGAAAAGCTGAAGAGTGAACTGGAGATAACAGGCAAATAAGCTCATGATTTTGTGTGACACTGATACTCTTTGGGCTGGTTACCCCAGCGCAGGCAAAGGAGGAGACTGGGGACAACGGCAGCACTCACTGGACTGAGCCCACTGGGTTGCTGCCTCTAGGAGAGGGGAATCCTCCTGACTTGATCTGTGTCATGTCCCACAGCCCTCCTTAGAACTTTCCTGCCTCTTTTCCTGTCACCATTTCAGGAGGGAATACCTCTCAAGAGGCTGCTTTCCATTTGGGTTTGGTTTCTGTCTCCTGCCAAGCTGTTACTCCTCTGTTACAACCTGCCATCTGTTTCTCAAGTGAGAGCGTAATGACGAGGGCACTGCCTTTTCCATAGAGGACCAAAGCAGTGCTGGAGGTCATGCTTCAGATGGGACACTCAAAACCCTTGGCCTTGTGGACTTAGCATGAAACACGCCTTCTGCATTCCTTCTGCCTGTGTGCTGTAGATGTTCAGCCTCCCTGTCCCCCCAAGATCTTGTCATTGCTGTCCCAAAGCCCTTTTGCCCTGGGACACACCACCAGTCCATATCCATGCCCGTGTCTTTTTCATCTGAGCTCTCCTCCCTCTATCATGGCCAAAGGACAGAGAGATGAGTTCTGGTGCCTGTACATTTTGTAGAGCATTTGGAGCCATACAGGCAGCTGCCATGTCATTTCTGTCCCCAGCCATCCATCTGGCTGCTGGCACTGAGCTCAGGGTGCAGCATCTGAACCTGCAGAGAGTTGGATGGCTCCAGTCCCAGGTGGCAGTGGAGACCCTGAGCTTCATTCTAGGATGGAAGGCAGGGGCAAAGCATCACATCCAAAAAAGATCTGGGAGAGCATCGTCTGTGAGCCTCCCAAACCACTCTCTCTGTGTGCCTCAGGGCTGGCCAACACCAAAGTGCCTGGGTGAGCAGTGGCCACGGGGGGAGCAGAGCAGGCTTCTTGAAGGGGGTTGAGCTGCCGGGGCAGGGGAATGAATAGTGGTTCTGTTTGGTGCAAAGAGCTTGGATTTCAGCTCTGGGAGGGAGTGTGTGCTGGAGCAGCAGGAGAGGCCCTGGTTTAAAAAACAAATAAACCACTGTGGTTTATAGGCACGAGTAATCTGTTATTCTAAAGGGTCCAGGGATAATTTACCACCTGATGTCAAACTCCTCTACATTTTGAAAGCGAAGTTAAAAAATGGAAGCTGAGACAGAGAAGGGGAAAGGCTGTTTTCCTGAAGTTGCTTTGTTTTTTAACTCCCTTAACCCAGGCTGGTTAAGCCCAGCATGGGGTGAAGGTGACCACAGCTTTTCCCTGGGCACAGACAGCACCTCTGAAGAAGGGCCGGGGGTGCTGTTGTCCTGGCATTGCCCACCCCATGGCACTGCTCATCCCGATACCTCTGGGTCACCTTTCTTCTGGCCCTAACAGCAGTGCCAGTAGGAACCCCTGGTGCATCCCAGGATGTCCACTTGCATCTGATTTGGGGTCAAACCCTGAAATCTTCAAAGGGCAAAAATAGCTTAATTATCTTCTTTGGCAGCTCCGTCTCATTCCTGACAATAACTGTGGCCACCCCTTCCCTGTTTACATGACATCATTCCAGCACAGTCTGCGGTGGTTAGAGTGGGCCTTTTTGTTTGGACTAATTTAATCTTTCCATTTTCAAAACTGCTGATTTTTATAAACAGTTTTAAACCAGAGGCTGAGCTGGGTGCTCTGTTTCCTCACAGTATGGCCCTTGTGCAGCAGTGTTTTGTGAAAATCCTGCCTGGACAGTTCTGTAACCATAAGCAATTCGCCTCTGAGATTCCCAGGAACAAAGCATAAGGAAAAAGGCAAGTATCTAAGAGACACAGGGACAAGTTCATAAGCCATCAGAGTGACTTAAGAGCTGGGATTTATCCCCTGGCAGTAGAGGAAAACACACTGTGGCTGTGCCAGAGCCTTTCCTGCTCTGTGTGTGGTAGAGACGTCAGGTTAACCCATAACTGGGAGCAGCAGCAAGCTCTGGTTCTCTAACCTCTGAAGCCCAGACCCACTAACCTCCAATTTTTACCATTTTCCAGCTCATCCCATCAGCACTTTGCATTAGCGTGGTGTCTCTGTATGATATCGGTGGAATTAGAGCCACTTGGGATGGGTGACAGCTTTGTCTGGGGCAGGGGATGTCTCTCTGAGATGTCCCCATCACATATGCATCACATCAGGCTTCTTATCTCACCGCTGGATTTGAGGGACTCAGACAGCAGACTGCAATGGAGGGTTGTGAGGTGCCAGAGGGCAACCAGCAGTGAGGGTCAAGCTCTTGTTGCTGATAAAGATAAGCCATGCTGTGGGAAAAAATTAGTTTTGGAAAGAGTGGAAAAAAAACCACCCTAGCAAAAACTCCTTGTAGCCTTCAAACACCCTTAATCTCTCAGCTGACCCCGCTGTCTGCTCGCTCTGCTGCCTGTCAACCAGAGCAGGAGCTCACGAAGGAGGAGCATATCGGCAGGGGTCCTGTTGCCGGCACTCTCGGGTGGCCTCAAGCAGCTCCAGATGCTGGGCTGAGGTCAGCTGGGGACTTGGTGCTGCCCAAGAGAGGGGCTGGCCGATGGGACTGGGCCTCACGTGCATTTTGCAAACAGCAGGGCAAAGCCAGGCTTGCCTCCAGGCTCGCCTCCAGACCAGTTTGCAAACCCAGTTGTAAAGCGCTGCGGGGTGCTGAGCCACCCAGAACCGGCAGGGTGTCCTCTCCATCCAGACATGGGTGTGAGATATTCCCGGGCTGAGATCCAGAGGCTGTAACCGTGCAATCCAGAGGCACGTAACAAGCGCCCAGTCCTGGCTAAAGAGCCACTGGGAGGAGGTAGAGGCAGAAATCATCCCCAGCAGCTCCTGCACACCTGGGACAGGCACAGAGCATCCCTGGCAGCAACCAGGGAGACACCATGGCCTGTGGGTGCTAATACTGATGGTGTTATGGGGTCTATCCCAGAGTGTTTCCTCTACCTTTAGTGATAGGGACCTGGCAGCACCCTCCTGCCCCATTGCTCCTGGGGCTCCTGTTGGAAGTGTAGCTCTGGCTCCTCCTGCCTTGCAGCCAAACCAAACCAAACCAATGGGCTGCACTTCCCTGCCTGCTGCCAGGGAAAAAACACTAGATGGCAGGTTGAGGACATGGCTGAGCCTCAGCTGGACCCTGCTGCCAGTCCAGCCCCAGAACAGGGCGGTGTGGCATCACTGATGGCTCGTAGGGTTGTGCTGGCCCTGTCAGATGGGTCTTTGAGCTGGGACGGGTGCAGGATCCTTCTGGATTTTCTGGGCTGCACATTTTGATGAAACTTCTTCCAAATTCTTTCCCTTGAGCCTTTGGGTCTCTGCCAAATTGGGCAGAATTTGGCAAGGAGGCTTGGGAGGAGGACTGACATTTCTGCAGGCAAGACAATGGCCTGAACATGCTGTTTGCAGAAAGCTAGGCCAAAAACTAGAAAGATAGACTATTTCAGTCCTGCTCTGGAATCCTTGTGTCCCAGGTGCTGCCTCTGCTCACCAGACTGCAACCCCAGCCACTTCTGAACTCTCCATCATAAACTGGAAACAGTCACACACATGGAACTGGAGCAGGACCCTGCATCCCCAGAGTGAAGGGCAATGCACCCCAAAATACATCCCCCAGCCAGACCTCCCCAGGAGAGCTATTTTCTCTGCAGCGCCTGGGCATGGGGCACAGCACCCTCTGCAAGGTCCCACACAAACTGGTCCAAAACGGGGCTCCTGTCCCAGAAACCATTGTTATTTACAGGGTGACTTTTGAAGAATAGTTTTTCTTTTCTTCTTTTATTACATCTGTGCAAACTGGAATCCCAGATTTATTGCTATCCAGGGATCCAGCAGGCACACGAGGGGCAGATTAGAGACATGTCAGGAGATTTTAAGGAGAGGGACAAGAGGTAAGGCCACCCCCTGGCACGACACTCGCAGTTACCAGGCTTCTGTGTGTCTGTAATGGAGTTTGTATCCACTTGGTGTCTCCAAGGGCCACCAGGAGCTGCAGGATGGGGAGCTGGGGAAAAGTGGGGAGCAAGGCAGGGAAGCAGGATGCAGAGGTCTGGGCTTTAGATCAGTGTTGGCCAGTAAATATGCAAAGCTGTTGGTGAGCTCTGCTTCACTGTAGCTCTTTGATTTCTGGAGCAAAGTGTTGTTAAAACAAAGGCGCTGGGAGCTGTGGGATGCTGGGTCTCGGCTATGAGCTGAGTTCAGTGTAAAGCCCAGCCCAGAGAGGGGCTGGTCGGCTCCGAGTTTGTTATCTGCTCCTGGGATTGTGACTTTAAAGAGAAGCCAATGGCTGGGACACAGCTTTCTCCAGGCCAGTTTTGCGGATTGGAGGCGTTTCACATCAGCCGTGGCTGAACTCCTGAACTCCTACACACTTCCCAGAGCTGCAGCCCAGCCCCAGGCTGGCCCTGGCTCTAGGGAAAGCTCTTTCCCCCCAGGACCTCCTGGGACAAAGGGGGACATAGCTCCCCAGGGTGGGTATTTTTACCCATGGAGCCTCCATCACTCTTGGCACTCGCTAGTTCAAAGCAGGTATGCAGACCATGCCATTTCAGGTACCAAGAGCCAGAGGAAGTGACACCCAAATAATCAACAAACACAGGCAAAGAGCAGCTGATTCACAGGGGATTGTGCTGCGTCCAGAGAGCAATATTTGGTGAGAAATCCCTGGGGGTTTCCTCCAAAAAGGGAAGTCTGCCCATGCTGCAACAGTTTCCTGAGCATTCCTCAGAAAGGGGTCTGTGATGAGAGCTTGGAGCCAGGGGGTTTGTTTGAGGAGTGAGGCTGACCCCATGCTGCAGAGTCCTGCCCCCTCCCATGCCATTGCATCCCCCTAGCATCTCTCAATGCAGTGCACAGGAGCAGGATTAGTCCCTTCAGGGCTCTTCTCTCACAGATCTGGAGTTTTAGCAGGGTGCTTGGGTCCTGAGTGGGGCACCCCAGGTCTCGCTCCTGCCTGGGCGGGGATGGGGGGGGGGGGGGGGGGGGGCGCTGTCAGGGAGCCATGGTGGCTGGGTCCATGCCTCAGCAGAAGGGAATGTTCTTCTTGAGAAATTTTGAAGGCAGCCCGAAACGCTCGCTCCAGATCTCATGAGTCAACTACCGCCGCACATGTGGGCTCCGCTGCAGCCAACATCCCTCTGTGCCAACAGCAACACGGCGTAGCCTAGCAATCAGGAGCGACCCGACAATAATAAACCAGAAGGAGAAGCTCCCATCGCCCCATCCAGCAAAACCCTGTAAGATAATTACTTTTGATGAAGATTTTCCAGCGGGCAGCGACCGGGTCTGCAACCGTGAGGAGGGAAAGTAGAGGCAAAGTGTTGGATGAAGCCCCAAGGTCAGGGCTCTGTGTCTGCCTGCTGCTCTCATGCCTTTGCCATCTTTTTTCCTTCCTCATCCTCTCCTCCACCCCCACCCCTACCCCCATCCATCTCTCTCTAGTAAAGCTTTTTTTCCAAATCCCTGTCATGGGGGTGGCCTTGCATGTCCAGCAGCCATCGCAGACTGCCACGTGGATCGCCCCCCCCCACCTCCCTCCCAGACCTCTTCCTCCTCCTCCCGGCTGTGCGATGTCCCCAGAGCCCAGCTGATGTCAGTCAGAGCTGCTGCTGGCCCCGGCTGGACAGCATGGGAAGCCAGGTCCACATGCTGCTGAGCGGCAGCGTGAGCCTCTCCAGGGACTCCAGCAGGCTCCGAATCAGGCCTTGGCTGCATGGTGCATCTTGTCTGGATGGTGCTTTTGCATGTGGTTGGCTTTAACTAACCCCCTCCTTGAAATATAAGCCTACACTTGACCATCAACTTCTGTGCTGGATGCCTCCCTCCACTGCAGCCAAGGAAAGGGGCAGTTATTCTGACCCAGGGAAAATATTTCATCTTGAAACTTGCCGTCTTTGCTGTTGGAAAAGCGTGGTTCTTGGAAAGAGATAGAGGGCAGCTCTCCGAAACATCCCTGGGAGGAGGAATAGCTTGTTGCCTCTCACTCATTCAGTCCCAGGGCCAGGCTGGCTCCAGACACGGGAGGAGGTACAATGTGGGAAAACACCAGCTCTTAGTGTCTCTGAGTGCCTGGTTCAGTGATGAAAAGAAGCACCACTAAACGTTCTAAAATCAGGTGCAAATTAACTGGCCCAGCTATGGTCATTTATGATGTCTTTCAGGATAAAAAACGGTCCTCATTTCTAAGGATTTAGAGTCCCCACCTGCCTGTAATGGGACTATTCTCCTTACAGCTTTCGCCATAGGTAAAGACTTAAAGTCAAACAATAATTACTCCCAGGAAAGAAACGCTGTTTTCTTGTCATGTTCCATTAAATAGTTCACAGCATGAGCCAAAGAATTAATAGCCTTATTATCTGGCCTTCAAAATATATCATATTAAAGAGGAGAAGGCAGCTCTGAAGAATAGTGAAGACACCAGGGATGCCACTGCCCTGGACAATACAGCTGCAGGGCTGTTGGGATGTTCAATATCTTTTAACTCAGCATTGGCTCAGTCACCAAGGGATGGAGGGTGGTGGTGGGAAAGGGACCCAGGATCAGGAGAGGTGGCTGGGCAGACCAGAGGATGCACCCTCCCCGCTGGGATCTGCTTTCCTGCAGAGATGAGGTTTGTTTCTCATCCTGGGTGTGTGCCATCATCTCCCTCCCAGCTTCACCTGGGGGTGGGTGAGTTGTGGTAGGTATTGGTGCTGCCACACGAGGGCTGGCATCTATATGTCTTTGCACGATGGCAGATGTCGGCTCGGGAAGCAAATGTGCCGCAGCCACGTGCTGGCAGCAGGAACCTGAAATTCATTTGATTACTGCACGTTGTTGTTGTTCCTTCCCCTTGAGCTGGAGAACCTGGCAGCCTGCAAATGGTTTGGAAGTACATCAAATCCCCCAAGGAAGTGAGACAGAGTTTCCAGCCCTCCCCCCACCACTTCAGGGCTCTTGGTGGGGAGGATTCGGAGCGGTTCATCTCCCCAGACACCTGCAGACACACTCAGGCGTGTGCACATAGGTGCGGCGCTGGCGGCTCAATTCCTCATGGCCAAAGGGCTGCACATTCCACCTTTCTGCCTCTTTCAGCCTGGGGATTAAGAGATTTGCTCGGTGCTGATGAAGTTTGAGCAGTTCCAGGATGACTCTGATGATGCTCAGTGGCTCACACTTCAGCTTGGCTGTTGGTGACAGCAGGGGAAGATGTGGCAGGGGAATGCCCTGACCAGATCCTTGTTCCCCGCTACAGAAGTCCCTGTAGAGAGACCTCCAAGTCCAGCTGATGGCATAGATGTTGGTCCCAGGGTCCCATGCGGATGCATGAATGGATGGATGCCATCCCTCCAGCTGAGCTGGGGTTCATTGCACCTCCAGAAATTCATGGCTTGACTTTGGCTGGCTCAACCATACAAACCCTTTCTGCTGTTTTTGTTTAGCCCCCAAATAAGAGGAGATACGGACTTTCTTTGGCTTTTTACAGATATTAAATTACAGAGTGGAAATGAGGGGAAAATCACTCACGGCTGTCATGGGCCTGTGTCCGTGCTGTCCTATTCATCAATCTTTAATTAGTATGAGTACAGGTTAGCCAATATTTTCCTCCCCTCATTTTATGGGGTCAGTGGAGAGAATTAGAGCCTTTTGTGTCTTTTCCCTTTTTCCCTTGCTCAGGTGGGGACCTCTGCTGCTGAATGCTGGCAGAGCTATGGCGTGGAGCTGGATGGGTTTATGCCATCTCCTCTCTTTCTTGCTCAATGGCTTGTTTCCCCTCAAGGCTGTCCCTGAGAGGCACCCCTTGATGCAGTTGAATGTGGGACCCTTGCACCATCCCGGGGTGCTGCATGTTTGCTGCTGAGGCTGGAGAGGAGAAGCAAAGGGAAGGAAAGCACCGCCCAGCTCGTGAGCATGATGCTTGAGCCAAGTGGTGCCGTCAGGAGGGACGAGTCTCTGCTGCTCCCTGGCATGGGCCCTGGCCACCCCAGAGACACACATGGCAGCATCCTAGACAAGATCTCATGCAGCCCATGCAAAGTCTGGAAAGGCAAGAGATAAAGGGCCAGTTGTGTTTTTGTTTTCCTTCCTCTCCCCTCTTCTCCTTGTCTCATGAGCTGGCAGAGGCCAGCGATGCTTTATCAAGTCTGGCACATAGTGAGTGGAAAAGAAGGAAGGCAGGGAATCAAGAGGCCAGGAGACCTCTGGAAAGGCAGGCAGAAGGAAGGGAGAAGCAGAGGGGATTACAAAGCCCATTCTGGATCTGAGTGAGAAGATATCTGGAGCAAACTCTTCTTGAGACCCACCCTAGTGGTGAGCAGGCCCATGGAACTGGCTGTGGATGTGCTGCTCACCTCATTATTCTTTTTCTTTCATTCCTTGTCCACTGCTGCGTTCTTTTGTCATTCATTCCTGTATTTTTGCTGGCTGTTCTCACCTCCAGGATGCTGCCTCCTACCCAGAGTGGATGCATTTTGGCCCAGACCATGGTTTCAGCTAAAGATGTATTTTTTGAACTCAAGAAAGCTGTTTGGCACATGGTTATTGAGCAACTCGAGCAAAGTCTGGGCTGACTCCATCTGCATTTACCTGGCCTCGTGTCCCAGAAAGCTTCCCTCTAGCCCATAGGTCTCTCTGGACTCTCTTCTCAATACATCGGGCAGCCCAGGAGGGCACAAATCAAAAAGGAAGTAAATCTTTGTAATATATTGCTTCAAGGTTTTACTTTTTTTTGAGGTTCTGCTGCACCAGCCCTTGCAGACCAAATGGTATCTTTCCCTTCTGGGTGGACTTAGGAGATGGAATATTTTTAATAGCACCTTCCTCTTCTAGACACCAGCCTAGAAGGTTCATTATTATACGTGTTGGTCTATATTGATTTCTGTACCTATTTCTGCTTCAGCACTGACATTGCTGAAAAACTTAAACTACTTTGAAGACAAAGGGGTTCTCTGCTGCTGATTTGTTTTCCACTTCAGCCTGATGACATTCATCTGGTTTGCATGAACTTTTCATTAAGGGGACTGGGTTTAATGGCACTTTACGGTTGAAAAATATCTCTGCGCTCTTGCAGGGCACTTACAGCATACGGCCCTAATCCAGTAAATGTAATTATACTCGAGGCAGTGAACTCGGCTGAGGACAGTGGGATGCCTTGAGAGTGAGACCCAGCACGCCTGAGCACAGATGCTGTTGGGGTAGGAACTATCTCCTTTGAAATCAAACCCAGAAGGAAGCGCCGGGTGCCAGCAGGCAGCGCTGAACCTACTTAGGTTAAATACCTAAAAAAGCTGTGGACACGTGAGGTGCAATCGGGACGGTGCTTTGCAACTTTTTCAAAAGTTTTGCTTTTAATTCTTACTCAGTTTCTTCAGGCACTGGCAATGTTGTGGCTTGGGTTTGCTTTGGTTGGTTGGTTGTTTTTTTTTAATATTAAAAATATTCCTTTTTTTTTCTTTTTTCCTACATAGAAGCAGCACTCTCCCCCTTCCTCCTCCTCCCCGGAGGCGATTAAAAAGCCATATTGCAAGAATGAAAAGAGAAGTCAGGCTCAGCATAATTAGCCAGCCTGTCTTCTTACAGCTTTAGGATTCACAAGGTAATATTCCCACAGTTCGACTGGGGCGTAGGAAAATGGAGCATTATCCAGAAACCCTCTTGGATTTCCCTGGGTAGGGAAAAATATAAAGCTAATGCCCTCTTGTGGCTCCTCAAGGCAAAGTGTTTGGCTGCGGAGTGGTAGCAGAGTTGTCTCACCTTTTGGTTGTCACGGGATAGGAAAGGTACTAGGGTTGCGTGTCCTCCTCCCTTCCTTCATTTCAACGGGATTCTAAAGGCTGTAGAGGGATGGTGGTGCTTGGCTCACACCTGCGAGGGAAGCCCAGGGCATCTCCTGAGCCTTGGGCAGGGCTGTGGAGGGGGATGCCTGGTTGGATGGATGGGATGGGATGAAGGCAGTAGACCTCATCTCTAAGGCAGCATCCTAGCTCCTGGCATTGGCAGGCTGGGGATTATTTTGCCAGAAAGCAGCCGTTTTAGTAAAATTTAAGTCAGTTTTGCAGATTTGGAGGCAGTCCAAAAAGCATGGTGTTTTTATCCCCAGTTAAAACAGCCTGAGGGTACCAGGGATGGAGAAACCCACAGTACCAGGAATGGAGAAACCCACTGCTGTTCACCCAGCGGTCCATCCACAATGTCCATCCGATCCAGCAGACTTTTCAGGAACATTTAGCCTAAATAAATCAAATGGTTTGGGAGTTTTCATCAGAGCCCACTTCTCACTTCTGTTTGAACTGCTCTGAAAGGTGTAGTCCTTGCCCCTCGTTGGTGCAAGGCACCCAGTGACACATCCGAGTACATCTGAAATATTTTTTTAAAGCATGGACATTAACATATAACAACAACAACAACAACAAATTCTCTGTATTTTAGAGCCCATATGCCTGCCCCCACGCCAGCCTTCCAGGAAAGACCTCCATCCGCATCTGCTTCTGATTAAACATCGTTGGGTTCCAGCCCAAAATAATTTCAAAGATTTATTGACTTCCATGATTTCTAAATAGCTCCCAAAGAGCAGCGGAGAGCCCGGCATCGGCTCTGCTAACCCGGTGGGATGAGACAGCACTCTATGCTCCTTATCCCACAGATTACCAGAATATGAAGCCAATCATTCCCCGTTTGAACATTAACATAAAAAATACTACGACCGTGAAATTTTAGGAATTTAGGACTAGTACAATTGCTGAGAAGATCAGAGATCAAACCAGTGGTCTATACTACCTAATCTCCTACCCCAGCAGTGACCTCCCATTGCCTGTGAGTTCCCATCCATCAGAGGTTAGCATCCTAAAACAGGACTGAGCTCCTCCTTGTATTTGTTTCGGTCCTTCTTGTAAATGGGCAGTGTCTCTCTCCCCAAGTAGATGCTGAGCATCTGATTAAACCCCAGGGGTATCTGGTGGCTGAGGGTGCTACAGGCTCTGGGATCAGCATCTCTGCTGAGATACTTCTTCAATTGTTTGGGTTTTTTTTTTTCCTCCATGAGAAGTTTCAGCAACACCAATTTTTCTGTCAAAATACTACGTTAGAATTTTTGTGGATGTATAATTCAGTCTGTATCTTCCCTCTATAAAACTTCCAGGCACCAAAAATTGTGAAGATTTTAACTTTAAAAGATAAGGTTTTTCCCTTTCGGCTTTTTGGCAAGGACTCACAACTTATTTTCTTAGGAAAAACTTTGCCCTCTGCCCTGAGAGAGGGCAAAGTTCCTTTTGTGATCACGCCACACGCCATCGGCTCGATGCTCACAAAAACAACAGCAGAAGAGCTCAAGCATCTCAGCCAAACTGCAGACGTCCGATGGGCTGGTCCCCACCACGGGCAGGGGCACGCTGCTGGGCTGGGAGCCAGCAGAAGCCACCACCCAGCTCTTTGCTCTGCAAACATCCCCTGGGGAGAAGCGTCTGCTTGGGTCCTTCCTGCTGGGCTGAGCCTTGCCTGCCCCTTACCCTCTGCCCAAGAAAACCCTTCCCGCCCAGCTATCCTTCTGTGGTCTCGGCTGCTCGCTGGCCAGCATAGAAACGGGTCCTGTATGGAATCAAGCAGCTGTGACAAGGTTGGGCTGTGACAGTTTCCTGTGAGCTGGACACCAGCTCCCAAATCTGGGGGAAACTGTCCCATAAATTGCCCAGTGAGTCCTCATTTGAGAAACAGCAGCCCCAGCACCATTCCTCCTTGGCTTCCCCAGGTGGGATCTTTCCAAACACAACGGCTCAGGATTACCAAGTGTGGGATTGTTTAAGCAGAGCCCTGGGGTCTTCAACTCCCTCATAGGGAAACAGTAGAAAGTTCTGACAGTCTCACACCTCGAGGAGCTCCTGGAAGCGTCCACCAAGAAGGGGATGTTGGGAGAAGAAGCAAGCAGGGAGTTTGGCAGGGAGGCATCACACATCTGGCCCTCTGAGACTGTACATGAAGTCCCAGTACTCTCTGCTCATTTCTCACTTTTTCCTTCTTAAACGTCCACTTAAGGCAGAGAAATGGCTGAGGAAAGAAGAGAGACCGGCTTTTTTTGGCCACGGGCCTGGAGAGTATCTGTCTGACCGATGGTGATGCTGGGAGGGATGTGCCCAGGAGCAGCGGGGGCTGCAGGGGAACTTTTCCAGGGTTTCTTTTATCATGGCTCATGTTTGAAAGGAGATGCTGTGGGAGTGGGAGGCGAGCAGATGGACAGCCATGCTTGATGGCTGGTGATGGGACTGACGGCTGAGATGACAGGATAAGGGGAATGGTAGGGGGTGCAGAATGGAATTTGCAGCCTCTTGGGATGTTTCTGGTAGGATTTCCCTCTTTTCTTCTGGGTTTTGCTCAAAACTAGGGTGCTGTTTTCTGCCTTGAAAGCAGGGGCTCCTTAGAGGGGCTTTTCTTTCTCTCAACCAAATATAGATCTGCTAAAAAGCATGGCTCTGCTCTCTGCCAAAAGCTCCATTTCTGTCAGGATTTCAGGGACTACTTAGAATCTCCATTTCCTGGGAATCTCTTTCCAAGAGCTTTACTCTGGCCCTTCCTCTCTTCGTGGTGGGTCTATGGGGAGCAGATGTGTGGGGTGAGCACCGAGACCCCCAAGCTGAGGATGGGGAATGCATCCCTTCAGCTCCACTGGTTTTGGGCACCATGTCCAAGCTGTGCCTCTTGCATTACAAAACACTGTGCTTCCTCCAGGCCCTGGCACTGCTTTCTTTTTTGTTTTAAACTAAAGAAAGAATGAGAGAGTTTTTCACCATTTGTTTCCCACCAACTCAAGCTGGGCTACACTAGAGGGATGCACATCTGATTTCCATGGGGGAAAAATCACAGAGCAGGTGATGTGGTGACAAGACACAGCCCCATCTCTGGAGGGGTTCAAGGCCAGGTTGGATGGGGCTTTGAGCAACCTGCTCTGGTGGGAGGTGTCACTGCCCAGGGCAGGGGGTTTGGAACTGGATAATCCTTAAGGTCCCTTCCAACTCTGACCATTCTGTGATTCTATGATTCTATAATGTCAGCCTGATCTAACAGTCAGCAACTCTATGGATTTGCACCAGAGAGAAGGTCTGGGGGAATGACCACGCTTTGCACGAGCGAGAGCTCTGCTCGGTCTCTCTGATATGAGGCAAACCTCTGTGATCGGGGCAGGAGGGTGCTGGTGCCCACCCCTGTGCCTGCTGAGAGAGGATGGGACTATTTCCCAGCTGCTGCTGCTCTCAGACACACACCAAAACAAAAGAGATGGAAAAGCCTCCGTCCTCATGCCTCTTCTGTGGCCTGAGTGTGAGCCAATGGACTCAATGTGGGTCAGGCTGAGCACAGGGGGCATCTGATGCTGCTGCCTGCTTTCCCCCAGCACTGTGGCTGCTTCTTTGTCCCACTGATGGGGTGAGGTAGTGCTTCTGCCTCGAGTTCAAGGTGGGGAATGCAGAGGGACACACAGGAGAGGGCAGAAGGACAGCCTCCAGCAAGGAACGGGAAGCAGAACAAGCCCCCGGAGTGCTCAGAGCAGAGCAAAAGGAGCCTGCTCGTAGCAGAGGGCTCCAGCAGGAGCGTTCCCAAGCCTCCGGAGCAGCAGCAGGACAGAGGAGTAAATTCGACACATATTTTCCATCCTCAGCTATCCCCATTGCCCCTAACCTGATCCCAATTAGATATACAGCGGCAGCTGCCAAGGAACTTTTATGACTCATTTGAAAGGGAGCCTGCAGAAGAACTGCGCATTCGGATCCAGCTGTCTCCTCTCCACTGTTGTTTAGGGAGGACATTTGTGCTCGCTTAGCTCACCTAGAAAAGGGCCAGAGGGCCCCTGGACACAGGGGAAACTGGTTGGCAGCCCAGCCTGGGAGCATGTTGTGTATTCCTGAAAACAAAAACCAACCCAAAAATCCAGGAGAGAGGGAGCTGAGCTGGCAGGAAGCACAACTCAGGTTCCAGAGGTGCAGGCAGGAGCTCTGGGGGAGCCCTCCTTGCTGTGTTGCTTTTTGCCTTCCTGGGCTGGGCTCTGAAAGCTCCAACCACTCTGCTGCTGGGGACCCTGGGAGATCACTGGGGCTTGGCAGGCTGCCCTCTTGTTCACAGGGATGAAACCCTCGCCTCTTGCAGAGGCACCAGCAGAGGTGAGATGCAGAGCATTGGGTGCAGCCTAAGAGCGGGCTGATGCTCAGCAGGTGGGTCTGCGTCACACAGTCCAACCTTGCTCAGGGAAGTCCCAGGCTGGATGAGACCTGAAGCCCATCTGGGTCTCTTTTGGCAGCCAGACACCGCTGCCGTGGAGGCAGGTGGAGGACTGTCACAGCAGTGGGTGTGCCTGCTCATATTCATTCTCGTCTTGGTCTTTAATAATAACAGATCAACCTAACCCCTGAAGAGTGAGACCGAAAATCCTTCCCCAAATGCTTGCTGTTATTGTAACTGCAGTGATCCGAGCTCTGCAAATTGCCTGCCTGTCCCCTGCCGTGCTTTAGGTGTCAGCTGTTCTGGGACAAGGTGCTTGGGATGTTTTTAGTGGGAATTCTAGCAAAGAGCTAGAATACCATGGGTATTTTGTGCTAGGAGTTCAGAGGCTGTCATGGCTAAGCTTTGTTGGCCAAATTCATCATTTCTGATTCCAGCCTGGTACCAAACACCGAAAGCTTTATTTTGAACGTTGTGATTTTAAAACAAACCAAACCAACAGCCCCCAGGTCGTGTGAGAGAGCAAAGCAGGCTTGTGGTAGCACTTCATTGCTCAAAATGCAGCTTCACAAAACCGGCCTGGAGGTGCCCCAACCTCAGCGCTGCCTCACCTCTTAGGGTTGATTTTCTGAGCAACTCCCCTGACTTTTAAACATTTTGCTTTCATTATGTTTTCCCGCAGCACCTTGAAACTCTCCACTAAGTGGAACTGCCCTTTTAGCACCCACCTCTAAAATTTGGCACCTGTGATACGTCATTCACTCAGCTTTTCAGGTTTCTGAAGCCCTGCCACTCTCTCACCTTCTATTTTCCTAGCATTTCAAATAAGTGCTATTAAGCGAAAGCTGAGACTCTTATAAAATCACATGATTCTGGGAAATGGATCTTTAAGAAAAGTACCTGCTAACCTGAGACCCTCATGTCCCATGAGCCCAGGCAGGATCCTGCTGATGTCTGCATCTTCTGCAGGGATTTACACACTCTGAAGCCAGAGTGGCTCCAGCAGAGCTAATCACCCCTGGAATCGCTGCCCTGTGCTCCTGGGCAGGGTTGTGCCGGTGCCTGATGTGGAAGAATGGGCATAAGCTGTGATGGATGGATAGAGGGATGGATGGATGGATGGATGGGTGGATGCGCTTAGTGAGCAGGGTCCAGAGGGTTTGCACCACCCAGGGTCTACCCCTGGCATGAGATTACCCAATTTTCCAGCTTCTAACACTCCCAACTCCCCCTCCTCGGGCAGGATTGCCAGCCACAGCAAGGAACCCAGCACACCGGTGCCCAGCCGGGCTACTGCAGGGTTTTGGGGGCCGGTTGGCTCAGAGCCTGCTCGGGCAACCTTCTGCCGAGAGGACGGCAGCCGGCATCACTAGATGGTGCTAACGCTTGCGTTTTCCCCAGCTGCCGGAGCAGCGGAGCAGCGCCCGGGCAGCGGGCACCCGGCGGGCCGGCGCCGCGGGGATGCTGCGGGGGCTCCTCGGGCTGCTCTCCTGCGGTCTGGCCGGTAATAACAGCGGCGGTGAGGAAGGTGCTCCGCTCGTCTCCAGGCTCTCAAGGGTAAGGGCCTGTGCTCAAGACGTTGCAGGATGCGTCCCTGGGCTGTTAAGGGGAACCTGCGCGTTTTGCTGCTGCCTCCTTTGAGGCTGTAGGTGCTGAGCCTGCGATGGGGTGCAGGGACACCATCAGTTTGTGCTGACTCAAACCCTGCCCAGACACGGGCTTGTTGAAGCCATGGGAGCAAATATGCAGCACGGGTAGGGGCAACTGGCCGTAATTCCCAGCCACTGCTCCCTGTGCTGGTGATGAGCTGGAAACACAAGTGCTTTCCCAGAGCCCCCTGGAGCACAGCCTTTTCAGGTCCTATCCTTCCTTCACTGGCCAAGTCAAGCTTTCAGATGGGAGCTTGTGGGATGGGGGCTTTCTCTCTAGAGAAAGGATCAGTGGCTTTTGGGAGGTCCTCTCCAAATGCCTGGCTGATCAGGCACCATCTGAGCTACAGCTGGCTGATCTTACCCCTCCTCGCTGGGTGAATGGCCCCGGGGAGATGCTGGGGCACAGGGAGGAGGGAGCAGGGCTCACCCACACAGCTGACTCAGTGCTGATAAACTGCCACAGCCAGACACTAAACAAAAGTGTCTGGGAATGTCATGTTTCTGCTCTCCAGGAACACCTCACAGGGCTGGGCTCAGGGAAGAGAGCTGCCTCATCCTGTGGAGGAAAGTGGTGCTTGGAACATATTGATGATGCACCCAGAGGGTGCTGAGAGGCTCATGATAACAGGATGAATTCCCAACAGGTGAGGAGGGCATGGTTGGTAGTGCCATCCCACAACATTGGTCGAGGCTGTGGTCACTCCCAGATGGGGTGGCCAATCCCAGCCTCGAGATGTGGTCCTGGGTGCAGAAAGCACCAGGGAAGCTCAGTCAAGAGCAGGAAAGCTTTCATGGCGAGAGAGCACAGGTGTGTTTTGTATCCTGCCCATTGCCCAAAGGGGTTCCAGCTTCTTCGGGGACGGAGAGATTGTTGCAGGTAAAAGGTATCTAATTGTAATTTTTCTTGTGGGGTTGGACAAGGTATGGATATTTCAGGTCTCCAGAGAGTCCTATTGAGGTGGGCAGGAATGGCAGAAAAAATGGGACAGAACCAAAGCAAGGCTTCAGTTTGCTGAATTCTCAGCTTTTTCCTCCTACTTGCTCCCACCCTCCTCTTCAAGCAAATGTTGCAGAGCATCATCAACTCAGCCATGGGAATGAGGTATTTGAGGCCAACACATAGAATCATAGAATCATAGAATCATTTAGGTTGGAAGAGACCCCTGGGATCATCAAGTCCAACCATCAGCCCTACTCTACAAGTTCTCCCCTACACCAGATCCCTCAACACCACATCTAATCTGCTCTTAAACACAGTCAGGGAGGGTGACTCCACCACCTCCCTGGGCAGCTGATTCCACTGACTGACCACTCTTTCTGTGAAAAACTTTTTCCTAATGTCCAGCCTAAACCTACCCTGCTGCAGCTTGCAGCCATTCCCTCTTGTCCTGTCGCTCATTGCCCGTGAGAAGAGACCAGCACCAATATCTCTAATAGAAATAGGTCCATGTGAGCTCACAAGGGAACATTGAGCTTAGCCCCATTTGAGAGAAACCTCAGCTCTGCAGGTCGTGGTCTCAGCTGATCCTTATGCCACTCACAGTGTAAATGCCAGTCCCACCACCCCAATTGTTCTTGCTCTTTGAAGCTAACTGGAGCTAGAAACACAAAAAAAAGTGAAGGAAACCGCATGGAGACATCTAGAGAAACCTATGTTCAAATATCAGCTGTCACACCAACCTCACCCACCTTGTGGTGACAGCACCAGGTCTCTTTCAGGATGGAGGAACACTCCAACCACATTTACTGTGCAGGGAAAGAGGAACATCATTTACCTCTGGCAGCCGACACAGCTTTGCTGCAGAAGGTAACCTCTGGCTAGGTGAGTGGCTTTGGCTGTTTGATCAGACACGTGGGAGTAATTAACATCCTGATTTTAGGGTCTGATCATATCAGGCTGAGCAAATAGGCCCCTGACATCAAATCAAAAGCTTTTCTCCTCATGCTGTGTTCAAAGGCAGAGAGGGTGCAGGGAGAAGGGTGAGGAGTGGCTGCTTTCTCCACGCTGAGGACTTTGCACGCTGTCAGCTCTGCTGCCACGTGCCAGCTCTGCTTCACAGGCTCCTCTCCCCAGGCTCCTCCACCTCCCATGAGGCTCATGTAGCCGTGAGTCATTGCAGCCATCCCTGCACCACATCCTCCGAGACAAACCCACACAGGAGAAAAACCAAGAGAAGCTCGGGGCATTCTCTGAAGAGGTTGCTTTCTCATGACTAAATGCCAATGTACAGGAAAAAAAGAACCAGGACCACAAATTAACTTAAAATTCATCACTGACTCCCCAGCCCAGAGGAAAATCTGGTGTCAGTGTCGTGGTGTGAAGCAGATTCAGGGAGAGCGGTTGCTTGTGTTGGTGAGATCTAAACACATCTCCTTTCAAAGAGCTTCCTGGGGCAAATTAATGTCCTGGGCAACAGGGACATCTTCTGGGGTGGCCACCAAAAGGGCAGCTTCTTGGCTTTATTGTTATGAATAATATTTTATTTATTAGCAGCTCCTCTTAGCATCCAGGAGAGGAGCAGCTGGGATTGTGCTGACATGGAAACTGGTGGGGAAGCATCAAATCAGGTCCCCTTCCCTGGGCAGGTTGGGGCACGGGCAGCCCAGGAGTCACTGCCAGCCGGGTGCCCTGCGAAGGCATCACCAGCACCTTTCTGCCACTAATTAAAAATCCACTCCAGCCTATCAGCTGGGACCCTCATCTTTTGCTTTATCCTCCTCCTCCTGGGGTTCGAGGGTGGTTAGAGAAGTGCAAGGAAGGAACAGGCGAGAGAGAGGGTTATTGGAGGCATGGCTGTGTGCCAACCGCCCTTGTCGTTTTGTTAACAGACTAATAGAGGAGCAAATGAAGCCATTGTAGGTAATATTAATGCTACACAGTCCCATCACAGTCAGAAACGTTTCAGGCCACATCACCACTAAATTTTCTTCTGCAGGATGTTATTTACCCTTGGTTAAATCAGGACTGGGCTGGTGTTGGTGGTGCTTTCAGTTCTTTAGTAAAGTTTGATTTTTCTTTTAAATGAACAGGCATTAATGGGCCGTTTAAGTTCATTTTTTAATGACCTGATGTAGTGTAAAGGAGTAAGCTCAGAGTCTGGGTAAGGATTTGCCTCAGGTGCCCAAGTTATGGCACTGAAGGTGAAGGTGTTAACCCACGGGTTTTAGCTGTCTCGGAGAAGCAGACAGCCCCGGGGCTCCCCCAGAAACCTGCCCTGCACGAGAGCTGGGGTGTCCCGGCACTAAGAGAGTGGAAAATCCATACAAGAAGCCAGAAATGCAAATACCGTGCTGAGAAATGTCGAGAAATGGCTTTAGCAGAGGAGTTATCCCATGATGTAAACCCTGGAAATGCAAATAGCCGGGTTGCACTGGAGGAAGCCCTCAGCGGTGCTTCGCTTCTTACATTTCCCCATCGCTCGCGCTGCCTGGGATCCCTTTTGCCATCATGATGGTCTTTAAGGTCCCTTCCAGCTCTCACCATTCTATGGGTCTATGATCTCTCCCCATTTCTCAGGCAGCATTGGGCAGGCGATAGCAGGACAGGGGTGGGAAGGGTCACACGCTGAGGGTGGGGAGGAATTGCCCTGTGCACGGCTTGGGGTGTCACCCACATGCTACTTTCAGGTGGCAAAAGTTGTTTGGAGGGTGAAATCACAGCCCTGAGATGAAAGTGCTCAGTGGCTGCTGACACCTCTCGCAAAAAGCATTTCCCTTTTCCTGCTCCTGTGTGGTGTCTGTGTGTGTGTGTGTGTGTGGGGAGATGCTGGAAATCAGGATGTCTGCTCTGGGGAGGAGGCGGAGGGAGGGTGGTGGCTAATTTTAGCCACCTTTCCCAGTGAATGACAGGGCGTTAGCTCACCTACTGCCAACAGCAGGTACCCACATCGCTTTGTGCCCCCGGGCTGTGAGATGAAAGATGTGCCAGTGTTTGTTGGAAATGAAAACCCTCTGTTTGAACTTTCCAGCTGTGAAATGGGAGGGGGAGATGCAAAAAAATTTCTGAACTTCCCTCTCCTTCCTTCAGTTATTTTACAACACGCTTTAATGCTGGGTATTTAAAGAAACAAACCTTTCTTTATGACCATCTAGCCCCTTCTTTTTTTTTCTTCCTACTCTTGTTAATGAGGACTAGAATGATGGACCACGATAGGTACAGCCATCTCCTCACTGATGCAAACTGGGGAGGAACACACAGTCTTGATTCCTGGAGAAATGGCAAAAAAGAAGAGAAAAATGGAGAAAAAACCCCAACATCAAAACAGATCCTGCACTCCAGAGAAGAAAATAGAGGAGTGGGAAGGGCAGAGAGTGGAAAGCGATGACCATGGGGTCACACTGGCTCAAGGGTAAGGAGAAATTGAGGTGAAACATAAGGAGGCAGAAGGGATTACTCCAGGATGAGCTAAATACTCAGGCTTTCATGCTTTTGCCCGGCACCAGGGCAGAGGTGATCTGGCCACGTTGCAGGAGGATTTTGGATGGTCTGGGGCAGCCCGATGTCCCGGGGAGCTCATGCCCCGTGGCCAGGCCCCGTGCTGCGCGGGCGCCGAGAGCTGCCTGACCTCATGCTCGGCGCTGGCGAACGCGGAGAGCGAGCGAAGAGGAGCCCGAGCAACATGAGCGAAGGCAAATGTGTTTCCACTTAGCTGCTCCTCCGAGGCCAAATGATGTAACTCCTGCGAAGCCCTGCAATATGTTGGCAGGAGGAGCCTAGTGACAACTCCAACTGTAAGTTCCCCAGCTAACGAACAGAAAACTTGAATTAAAAAAATCTTTTTAAAAAAAAGGCTTTTTCTTTGGCTTAACATTGTGATCCTCCCAGGGACTGTTTTCTGAGCAGAGAACAGCACGCTGAAGGGAAATATCCAGCCCCAAAAGACCCTGGCTCCTCTCCTCTGGGTCTAACAAGGCAAAGCCAAGGGGTCAGCACCCATCAGGACAAGCCCTGGGGTTTGCTCAGCCTCCCGAGGTGGCAGAGCAGATCCCAGCTCCAGAGGCAGCTCACTGCCATCCCCTTTTTCCGGCTGTGATGGAGTTAACCACAATTATTATTACTAAGGGTGGATTTTTCTGTCGATGTGTGTGTTACCAGCAAAGAATGTTTTACTACAGCTCTCCACACAGCCACCAGCCTCCAAATGGACCATGTTACAGTAGAACTAAATATTGTGTCAGGGACCATGTGTTTCTTGTAAGATGGGCTTGAGCCACGACTGTGTAGGAAATTGTTTATCTCTCCCCTCCCTCTCTCTTTTTCTGCCTTTATCCTCCCACGGGCCGCATGGACGGCCAGGCCGATGATGATGGGAACTTTCCCGGGGACACTGGTGGATTTTTTTTCCCAGCCCATGCCAGCAGTGAGGAGCAAGCTCCGGCTGGGACAGAACCACAGGATGTCTGCAGGTCATGGTGTCACCCTGTCTGCTGGGTGACATGCCACCCTGCCGTCCCAAGGGGCACGGGTGGCTCTCTCACTGGGACTCGGTGCCACGAGGCAGTGCCCCAGCATGGGGCTCAGCCCCTCTGGTGCCTGGGGAACCCTCTGCTGGAGGATACGGATGGAGGCTGCCACAAAAGCATGGTGCTGATGTAGATACATGTTGCAGAGGGAAATTTGGCCAGAGAGGTATTGCTAACCCCAGTGTTGCACTGGAGATGAACCACCCTCTTTGATTTGCTGGAAATCCCGTTGTCTGCAGGGTGGGCCATAGAGGCAGGTGACTAAAGGAATAGAACAACCTCTCTGAAAAGTGTTTTATTGCTGCTGCAGCCAATGCAGAGGAGAACAGCCCCTTTGGGTGCTGGCCTGAGCCGAGCAGGGTCTGTCACCCGTGCCATTGGCAGGACTCTGCTGTCACTGTGGGCAGTGCAAAGGCTTGGCTTCACCCTCCGATGCTGCACGTCCACCCGTGGCTTGGTGCTCGGTGGGGGCACTTTGAGCAGGGCAAACCCCGCTGTCCTCACAGAGCAGGAACTGGCGGAGCTGGGACTTGTTTCTCCCCTGGGCTGCTCTGCAAGAGGGATGTCAGGGAAACCTGAGCCCCTTGTGCTTTCCTCTCCTTATCCGTCCATCTCGACGCCATCCCCAAATGCAAAAAGCCACTTTTCTTTTTTACTGTCTCTGCTCTCTGCCAGCCACTGATCTGCACAATAGCATAATTGTATATAAACATCTGATTTCTTTTACTTTGCCTCAGTAATAGCTTGTAGCAACCCTTTCCAACATCTATTAATACTATGCTATGTATTAGATCCAGACTTTGGATCCCCAAAAGTGACTATCTTCAGAATAAAGTGGGGAAAAGCTGAACACAGATCAAACGTTTGCCCTCTGGTCAATTTTAAATATAGTAAAAACTGTGCCTCCATATACATTTAGCAAGGGCTCTTGCTTCTGAACACCTTGGACTTTTCTCTCTGGGAGATATTATAGATGAGGCCTGCCTGGATCAGAGGAATGATCTCTAAACATCAGCATTTCAGCAAAGGCCAACTGAACCTGGCAGAGCTGTACTCCTCCCACTGCCTTTTATGTAGAGCAGAGCTATGGGAGATCAAAATCTCTGCGTTACAGGGGAAAAACATGAGCATGAAGAGATGAATCAACTCATCCAGAATCACTCCAGTAGCCAAGTGGGAGGTACAGAGCACTGCTGGTCGCTCCCTCCAGCTCTCGCAGGACCTGGGGTGGGTTTCGGAGGGGAATGATGTTGAGATGCCATGTCCTTGCTTTACATTTGCTCCTTGTAACACACAGGGAGATTTCCAGAGGTGCGGTTGCTTCCTCAATCATAAAGACTTGAATTTGCCTTACTCTTTGGAACAGGAGGGTTTTTACTCTTTTAGCAATTAGATTTTCCAGAGTGACTTTTCTTGCTGAATTGTTTTGACTTTAGAGAGATTTGGGGGAGCTTTTCATCGACTGCATCTTGCCCTATCTCTTATCTACCCACCTGCAGAGGCAAAAGCAAAAATACAGCAGCAGAAATATAGCTACAAAACAAAAGCTGCATCTAATTCCTTTTCCTCCCCAATGTAAGATCAGGTAACCTTTGAGCAATTCTATAAATCCCAGCTCGTGCTTTGGCAGCTCTGCAAGGCAGAGAGCCCATCAAAAACAGCCCCATGCTTGACCAAAGTCAGAGACAGGGAAAAGAGCAGCACTTTCCATTGGGAAATTATCTTTATCTGCCCATTAAGGAAAATTCACACAGTTTATAATAACAAAAGGGCATGTTAACCCTGATTGTATCTCAGGGGATGAGAAAACCAGCCAGGGTTAAATCTTCCAGCTGGTTGTAATTCCTGGGAAGTGCCCCCTGCCTTTCCTTGTTAGGACACTGTCAGGGTACAGTTCCAAATGTATGAAAATGTATGTATGTATGAAAAGATCATGGGTTTTTGTGAAAACAAGCTGTAAACCTGTGTCCTCAGCCATATTTTTCTTCTGTTGCTCTACTGCATGCACACACCACTGTTAGCGGCTGTCTGTGCTGGGGCTGTGGTGAGATGGTAGTGACTGCTTTGTCCATCACATCACTCCTGCAGAGCAATCCAGCAGAAGAGACTTAATGAGAAAAGGACACTGAAGAGATTGGCTCGAAGAGAAAACCGATGTGTGAAGGTCTGCTGGGGCTTTCTGGTAGGTTTTCAGGCTTACTAGGGCTGCTAAAAGGGATCAGATTCTTTCACCTCTTCACCAGAAATAGCAATTTAGGGATTCCCCTGGTTCTGCTTTGCTTCTTGCTACTGGCCTCTGGTCTAAACTGGATTGAGTGAAGGAGAAGGGCTGTACATTTCTCTGCTCCTGATGCCTTGGATCATTAAAAAGCCTGAACTGTACCATGGGCTGAACCGACCCTTCAGATGATAAGCAGCTTTACCAAGAGCCTGTGCCCCGAATTCATTGGGCTGCAGCTGGGAATCTTTCTCTTTGATCCATCTCTGCTATTAAACACCTTCAGATAAAGCTGCACAGCTCATTTCTAGGAAAGAAGCCGAACAACCTAGATCTTGGAGCTGAGCGGCAGTGGGGAGCTGATCTTCAACCTGAGCCTCCTCACCAGCTTCAAAAGCAGGGCAGCCCATTTTAACACACTACACAGCACTTCAGCAAAGATTAAAGTACCTTAAATGTGCATCTTCTTCATCATGGACCCGTCCGCTGACCGGGTGCCAAGTACAACAAACCCAATCCAAAGCATCACCCTTACCATGGGTCTAATTGTCATTATCTCTTTGCCTGACTGAGAAGGGCTGTAAGAATAATAGAGCCTGGAGAATCCTCATGCAGAAATAACCCCCTAAAAGCCAACTGACAAGCCATAGAGGAACCAGCCTCCAAGCTACAGGCACAAAGCGCCAAGCAAAGGAGATAACTGGCTGGTGAACGCTGGGAAATAATACCCTAAAATCCTTCTGAGCCCATTCATCACCGCAGCTTCAGTGATCATCTCAGCAATAAATTCCCTTATCATCCTATTGGAATTTGACATTAATGACCTGCCTGTTATTTCAGAGGGAGATGGACTGTAACCGGCGGGTAATTGGTAGGAAAAATTGCTGGGTATAGGGAAGATCTGATACCATCGGAGTAGTTACACCACGAGAGAGGGAGATTAGGGAGCTCTGTTTACCACAAGGGGCTTATTCATCCTGAATAAATGTCTTAGCTGCCCACAGCCTTCCTCTTACGCTCTCATTCCCCTTCAGTGGCGTATTAACAGCAGCACTAACACAGGTTTTGCCCAGTGACTCCGGTATGAAGAACAGCAAAGACACCGCAGAGCAGAGGCTGTTGTCAGCACACGGGTGACTGTAAAAATGATTTAAAAGTTCTCCCCAAGCTCCCACTACTTTATGCATTCATTTCTGAGTTATCTCAGGAGTGACAGCTGTAATTTCTTAATCATTCACATTACTCAGAGGGCTTCTGCAAACACCTCTGGTCTGCAAGGTTTTTCATTAGCAGCTTCCCAAAATGCGGCTGTTTTGGGGTTTTGTTTCTGTTTCTCTGCTGCAGTGACAGAATAGGTTGATTAACATTTTTCCTTGCAACTGCAGGTCAACTTCCAGTGTGTTCTGCCTAAATCATAGAGCCCATGTTTGTGGTGTTTGTGGGAGAACCTGCAGCCTTTAACCAAAACGAGGAGTGCATTGGGGGAGAGCTAGAAGCGAGACCAGAGGTAAAACCCTGACTCTGCTGCAGTGAGTGATAGCTTTGCCCTGACTTGGTGGTTCTAAGCCTTTCTCAAAGGTTTCCTGGTCCTGCCTTCCAATTCCCAGCAAACAGGATCAGCAATGGATCCAGAATGTCCTTTTTATTTGTTTTATTATTTTTTTTTTGGTGAATGTACCTGCTTTTTAAATGAGCTCCCTGGAGTATTCACACAAACAAAGCTGCAAGGCACGGCCACAGGAGGACTGAATTTGCTACAGAAATACCAGCACGTATTCATAATAAAACATCTGCACTATTTACCCAGCTCTGACTGTAACTTCCCCTCATGTCCTGCACCTTTCTGGGAAGGAACAAAGAACTGGTGATGGCGGTGAGAAAACCCTTTACCAGAGCCAAAGTGGGTTTTGCAATCACTTTCACTGAAGCTGTGGCTGCTTTTAACCCTGTGTGTTCCCTATCTCTCTGTTCCACCCTATGGTCTCCCCACCGCTGTAAGCAGTGAGGGAGGAGGATAAATGCTCTTTTTCCATGTGAACACTCGCTGCAGGACCCACAGGTGATGGTCCCAAGGCCTCCCTTGGGTGGAGACTGGCTTTTTCTGAAGGAAGCCTGACACAATTCAACTTCCAGGCTCTACTCCCGAGTGCTCCAATGTCGCATTTCAGGTGTGAGTGGGGAAGGGTCAGCCCTGTGGCATGGCAGGGAAACAATCTGTTTTCTGTCCTCAGCATCGTGGCAGGATGCTGTGGTTTGGGGACTAGGTACATGGCAGCAACATCCTTCCAAACCAGCAGAACTACCCAGAGAGAAAGATCACCCAGAGCCCTTCTCAACTGCTCTTTAAAACAGTGGTTTGAAGCCAGGCTCAGAGCAGAGATGGAGCATCAGACCCCCAAAGAGAGAGCAGAGCTTGGAGGGATGGGTGGAAATGTTGAGCTTTGCATTGCTAGCATCCAAGACAGGAGGCTGCAACAGCCCTGGAGCCGCAGTGTGCTGCCCCGGCGCTGAACCGTCCCCTCCGATGGCTTTAACAGCGTCTGGGAGTCGATTCCCACGTCTCTGGAGCCAGTGAGAGGGGAAGGTGTAGGTAACGAGCTGTGGCCGTGCCTCTCCTGGAGAGGACCGAACTAGAAACCTGGAGGTTGGATTTTTTCCCTACAAGAGCATAAAAAAGCTGTTAACTGCCACGGCAGGCACAGAGGCTGGGAGTCCCAGCTCGCTGCACTCCTTTTCAGGGGAGGCTCTCTGTGCAAAAAAAGCATCAGCAGAATGAATGAAATGCCGTTGTAAGTGGCCCCATTCCCACGTGCTCCTTGTGCTCTTCCACTTGACTCACCAATAAGGAAGCCAAGATATTTTGCAGAGGTTGTTTTGAAAACATTCTGATCGATTTAATTCAGAGCCAGAGCTCTTCTAGCCCACTTGCTGGATTTCCCCAGGAACGTGTTTAATCCCTGGTTGCCCTAGGTAGATGGAGATGGTGTCCTCCAGCCCATTCCCTCTTGGCTGCCCTGGGGAAGCCCAGGGAATGCCTGGCTGCCCCATCACTGTGCCTGGGGAATGGGTGTTTGTTGCTGGCCTTGAAGGCAATGCACAAGAACAAAAATTTTGGGCACAGCCTGCAACAAGCTTAGATTTCTTCTTGCCTTTTTGAAAGGCGTCTTGTTTACCACAGATGAACTGGAGATGAACATACCATAAGAGCCCAGTAAGTTCATAAAATAAAACCCTAGATTGTCATGAGACAGCATTTCTTCAAGAAAGGTTTTCTTATCTTGATTTCCCCCCCACACCCCTTTTCTCTCTCTCTCTTACCCACCCCCTAGCTTGAACTAATCACTACCAGACCAGGAACCTTCAAACAGATTTGTTTGGAGACTTGGCGTGAGCTCATGGTAGCTGGAAGCCTTCTTGCTTTCCCTACAAAAACCAGAGCCCATTCTGGGGGGAAAGGAGAGCTCCAGAACTAAAGTCAGACCTAAACAGAGTGTGTTGCAAACACAGTGGGAAGTAGAAATCTGCCTAAAACATCTCTGACCCCTTCCCTGCACATCTACAACAAAACTGCTTTCCCTTCATCTTGTGGGGACTGAGTTGTGTAAGCTGCAAGGATGAACCCAGCAGCCTCCTGTGGTTTGTTCTTTACATGTTTGTGAGGTGGCTTCCAAAACGGGTTTGAAGGCTGTCAGTCTTGTCTCAAAGAGCCACCGGCAATGACATGCCAGTCTGCCAGAAAGCCTGAGGGTTCATCTACACAGGGGAGAGGGGTGGAAATTGCGGATTTAATGCCTTCCTCAGTTGGAAACTTCAGCCAATAGCAAAAACAATGAAAAGCTCCCCAAAAGTAGAAGTGTCCCATCTCAAGGGGCTGTGCCCCTAAGCAGAGGCAGGGAGGGTGCCTGGACAGGAGATATGTTGGCCATATGAGCTTGTGAGTCTTCCTGGTTGTGAACAACAGACAAGGCAAGAGTTGGCTAAGGTAGCCATATACATATATATGTTCTTCTTCTGAATCTTTCTCTTTACCTTTCTGTCCCAGAAAACATCCAGGCTGAGAACACTCCGAGGAGGATGATGCAGCAAAAATAAATTTTTTCAGCAAGAAATAGAGAAATGAGATTTTCATATGTTTTTCTGGGAAAAACATCAAGTTTTCCCTGCTAGAAAATGAATTTGTTGGAAACCAGCTTGTAAAAACGAAAGCCTGACTCAAGCACAGATTTGCCATGGGACTGTCACCGAGCCTGGTTGTTAATGAGGACTCCTCAACCCTCCCTCCAAAAGGAAAGATTGCTGATGATATTTTACTGATGGATTTGTGGAAGAGCAAATCCTGGTTGGGGAAGCGACTGGAGAAGCTCTCCCTGGATTCAGCAGAGGGTGAGGAAAGTTTATGGAATGCAGAATTATCCTCTGCTTGCTGCTGAGCTGCTCTCGGGGAGATTGGGAGCCCAGTGATAAATGAATTTCAGCGAGCCTGGGGGTTCAGCTTGGCTAAAGCAAAAAATTCCGGGGTCTATCCAAATGCTGCAAACCTGATTTTCCGCTTACATGCCTGATTATAAATCAGCAGTAAATGTACTTATGTTGACACGCCAAGTTTTCCCCTGGATGTCGTTCTATAGGCACACACACGTCCCTTTGACCACAGGTGGTTAGACGTGATGAAGAAACCACAGAGCGAGGTGCTTCGGTGGGTACCAGCGGGACATCCCCTTCGCTGAGCGCAGAGCTGCCTTTTGCCCTGCCTGCTCTGCTGAGGAAGAGGAGAGGAGAGATGCCAGCAGAGACTGCGACCCAGCAGACACCCAGCCGATGGGAATCCTCCGTATGCAAAGCTCCTACAGTCTGTAAAACTGGGTTGGAAATCTCTTAAGAGGTTTTTGATTAATGTAAATTCCTTTTTTTTTTCTTTTTTTTTCTGCAGCAGAGTAAAGCTTTGGTTTATATTCATGTCCCCTTGAGGCTTATTCAGGCTGAGATTTTCTTGCTAGGAAGTTTCCCCAGATCTTCTTTTTGCTTTTATTTAAGCAGGGCAGCAAGCATCCCGGTGCCTGTATTTTGGAAGAAGTCAAGGCCTGAGCGTGCAAACCAGAGCCACTAAAACACAGCCTCAGCCATGGGGAGGACACAGCCAGCACTCCGGGCCGACTTCTGCAAACAGCAGGAAAGGAGTCACTTGGAAACTAGGGCAAAAGTTGAAACAGGATTTAGTTTTATCTGAATTGATTCATCTGTCCCTAATTAGTAATAGCTTCCCAGCGCATGACGTAAGAATATGCAGAGGGTTTTTTAATGGATAACTCTCGGCTAAGATAAAATACAGCCATTCTCAGATTGCTCCTCTTATACGCCAATAGAGATTTGTGCAGTCAAAGATGAAAAATAGATGAGATCCCACAGTCACACACGTTGAAGACTAAAGTCTTTTAGAGTATGGACCCTGTCTTCTTAACAATTTACTGTAGAAAACCCAATAAATTTGGCATATCCCCTGATTTAATCTCTACATTTACTTTTACTGAGAGAGGACCCTTAAACTCCCAAAACCACAGCGCATGATGCTGTGCAGAGGGTTAATGAATAAAAACTGTCTGTGGTTGTTCTGGAAGCCCCCAAACCAGCTGACAAAACCTGGTCATGTTTAATAGCACCTCAACAAAATAAATGAAGCAATTAGTTAAAGCAAAAATCCCTATTTTCCAGTTTTTCATGGCAACAATGTGGAACTGGGCCACAGGCTGATCTCGTTCACTTCGTAATGCACAGTCTTTCCCTCTACCACATCATTCCTTTGCTCCTAGTCATAAGTCCTTGTACCATCCCACATATTTAATCTTGGTCCTTTGTGCTCACACCCTTGAAACCCTTCCAGGCTGCTATCATGTCCACTTCTCTAACTCACCTCTCCGAGCCAAGCTATACATCCAGGCTCTAATTCTTCCCAATAAACCAATCCCTCCGGGGGCCTGACCATTGTCTGATATTTCCATGAGCTGTGCAACGACCTGTGGGTTCACTTCTCCTCCTCTAACAACAGTAAAAGTCCAGAAACTTACACCAGAGAGGGAGGAGAATCAGGTTTCTGAGTTCACTTTATGAGTGGAGTGAAGGGTGAAGCTGGGGGATGCTGTACACGGTCCTCACCGAGCGCTGAAGAACCCGGGCAGGACACGTTGAGCAGATGGTGATTCTGGACTGCAGATGAGGACCGAATTACTGCATTCAAATCACATCTTTGATACACTTCCAGCTTTTATCAGATGGTTCCACTCAACCTTTGGCACAGCTGATGCGAAGGGAAGGCCGGGAGAGCAATCAAACAGCGTGCGCAGCTGAAGCAGCCCAGCGCAGGAGAAGGGCCCCATCCCCGGGGTGCTGTGGCTGTCACAGTCCTTCCCCACCTCCTGGGCAGCAGAATGCTGAAGTGGGGACTTCCCTGACTGCTCCCACTTCTCCAGCACCTGCAGAGCTTTCATATTTAAACCCTAGGTGCAGAAAAATGCCGGCACCCTGGGGGTCGCCCAGCCTCTGCTCCCTCCTGCCGCATCCACGTGTCAGGCAGCTCACCCAGGCAATCGTAAGCTAAAATACCTGGGAGGATTGATAGCGTGTGAGCAGCTTCTCAGAGTTAAAAGGCTCTCTTTCCTGGGTTTTGGCTTTGGATGACCCGTGCTCCTAATGCACTCTTCACTTAATTCACCCCTGCCAGTGCGAATGCTCTTCTTTATGAGGTCAGTAATCGCTTTCTATCAACACGCTCTGAAAACCCGCTCCTTCCGCAAAACATTCCTTCAAGTAAATCCTTCCCCATGAATATTCTCAGTACAAGCCGAGTCCAGGGCCTGCTCAGGGCATAAGAGAGGACTTTCAAAGGACTCCCACTGAGTTCAATTGGCTCAGACCCCAAGCGAACACACATCCACACCCACAGAGCTCTGTTATAAATGGGCTCAGAGAAGCTCACAAGAAGGAAACCAAACCTTTCCCAAAGTCCTTAGGAGGGTCCGTGGTTATTTCACCATCCTTTTACTGCCCACGGACCACAGGGATTTACCTCTCAGGGGGAACCTCAGGCAGGGCATGCAGCTGAAGGGCTACGCTCATTTAAAATCCTCCCAGAACATTGAATTTGGTGTCGTTTTTCTTCCTAAACTTAAAAGCCAGAAAAATACCTAGAAATGTCTGTGCAGGAGAATCAATCACATACAAAGGAACCTTCTGGGTCCCATGAAAGAGCCCGTGTTTTCAGCCTTGGCAGTTTATTCTTCCTCCTTTTGGGAGGCAGCACAGATATGTTTTCCATTTGAAACATCCCAGGGGTTTTGCAGCTCATGCTGAGCCCTCAGAAGTAAATGAGCCACTTTTCCCAGCAGCAATCCCCAGCTACAATTAAAGAATGTTATATATTATTTTTTTTTCAGCCTACCCAGACTGGCACTTGGTTCAGGGCACGGGAAAGCAGAGGCACAGAGTCCACACCAGAGCAGTACCCGCAGATATGTAACGTACAAACTTCTTGAGCTCAGAGTTTTCTGCTCCATGTCTCCCAGCTGTTTCACAAGCCAAGTAGAGCTCTTTATCGGTGTCATTTACTCAGCTGTCAAGTGGGTTTTTGATCCTAAAGCTCCGCAGTGGGGAAATAGAAACCTGCAATGAGCTTGCCTCAAATTGAAACAGATATTTAACTAGAATAAACCAGTGGCAGGACTGAATAAACACTGCAGGCACTTTAGCAAGAATGTAAAGTTGACATTAGATCTGTTGGGTGAGTTCAAGAAATGGGAGACTTTATGCTGAAGTCATAAATCTTCTGGGTTAATAAGGGGATACTGCTGAGCTCTGCACTTCGGAGACCAATGCAGAAGGTTTGTTGTCCCAGGTTGTTGGCATAGGAAGGTAGACTTCTTTCCCATCACAGCTGCTGAGGAGTAAGGACTTCTTCCCCATCACTCTCTTCTGCAGGTGCTGCAGCTCACTGAAGCCTCTGGCAGAGAGTCCTGTCCAGTGGTGGTGTGAGCCTGGGCATTCCGTGGGGAGCCAACCAAATCTTTGCTGCTAAACCTTGACACATGGATGTCTTGAAGGACTCTGAAGCCCAGGGTCTCTGGGCCAACACTACTTGTTCCAGCTGGGGCAGCCCCAAATACTGTTGAGGGCTAAGGCAACGATGAAACCCAGTGGCTTTTCTGGTGGGGCTGTCGCAGGACAGTGAAGCTGCTACAGCTCTCGCTGTACTTGGAAACCACACTGCCCTCGTATGACCCTGACATGCTCCCACCTGTCTCTGCTCTCCTTTTACCCTGAAAATGCAAGGGTGCATGAAAAGGTGGATCTGGGTCTTGGCTCCTGGTCTCTTCTGAGCAGCCGTGTTGATCTGAGGGACAAGTCAGAGCACGGTTCCTCTGGGCTGGCAGATGCTGGCAGCATTGGGAGGTGTGAATTGCCTGGAGGCTGTGCTCTGCACAGGACACCCAACTGATTCCCCACACCTCTGAGAACAGAGTAGAAATGCTGATAGCCCCTGGGAACATTCAGCCTCATCTGAGTAGAGGAAAACCTCCCACAGTACTAAAACCCCATTTACTGTCATTGAGCAGTGGGCTTGTCCAGTCTGCTCTAATATGGGTTGTGGTCAGTGTGGTCACAAAAAACCTGCAGGTTGGGAAGGTTTTGGTTGGTTTGTGTTTGTTTGGTTTTTTGTTTTTTGGTTTTTTTTTTTTTTGTTTTTTTTTGTTTTTGTTTGTTTTGCTTTTAGAGAAAACTGCTTATTAAAGAAAGGCTTTTAAACATTAGATATCACAAGAGACCGGGCCACTGATCTGCTGGTGGTGGATCGCTGGGGCTGGCAGGACCTGTGGCCTTTGCTCAGCTAGAACTGGCAGCCGAAAGCCTTGGGAAGGTTTGGAGGTGACTGGAGATCTGCTCCCACCTGAAAGGCCCATGTCTTGGGACAGTAGATCATGTTTCCCAGGGAATGGGCTGATCTCAACAAAACCGTGCCACGTCCCTTCGTGGTACCCGCAGGGTGGACGAAGCAGTGGCCCATGGGGTGAGAGCTCCCCCGGGTATGTCAGCCTGTGCTAAAGAATCACAGATGTTTAATATTTCTGGTCCCTGCTCCAAGGAGAGGGAGAGAAGAGCTGCAGAGAGTACAGCAATATTTTTTCAATACATTCCATATGTTTCCTCCATAAGTCTAGATTAAGCAGCGGTGCTGGTTGGAATAGAAATCAGCCTCCTGGCTGTTCCGCTGCCTTTGGAGGAAGAATGAGCCTTAGCACAGGCTCTGACCTGACTCGAGAACACATTTCCATGGGGACAAGTGGGCTTGTCATTTGCGCTGTCACTGCTATTGCCTTTGCAAGAAGGAGCAGTCAGCCCTGGCCACACTGGCCCAGTGGAAAATCCTGAATTTTGGTGCAACAGTGAGGAGACCCCAAGTTGTCCTTGTCCTGCAGCATGGTGTGACATTCCCAGGCAATACATGATGTCCTTTGGATCCCTCAGCCCTGTGTCACCACATCCCAGTGTGCAAACACAAAGGAGGCACGGGGCTCCCAGCTCAGTTCTCAGCTCCTGCTTTCATCTGCCTCCAGCCCTCGGTTATCACTCCTCCCACAAGCTGCAAACTACTTTTTTTTTTTTAATACTTTTTTTTCTTGCTCTTCCCACTCCAGCAGCAGCATTTCAGTCTTGTTACCGACACCACTCCGGTTGCTCAGCTCTGGACACCATCACTGAAGATGGCAGGTCCACGGAGAGGAGGAGAACCCAGCAACCACGGTGGGCAGGAATTTGCTCTCTCCTGACGGGCACCCTCATGTAACCATGCCAGCCAAATGTGTGCAGAAGTCCTCAGTAATTGCTATGGCAATCATTCCACATGTGTGGGATTTTTTAGGCTAAAGTATAATTACAGCTAATTGCTGTTTCATTTTGTTCCTGTTTATATACCCATTCAAGGAGTTGTTAAAATGTCTTTGCTAAAAGACTTTCTTCTTTTCTTTTTTTTTTGTTTTCCTTTTCTTCTTCTCTTTTTCTTAAATCATCCTGGAAAAAAAAAAAAAGGATCATGTTGCAACACTTGGAATTCATGAATGGCCATCAGCTTTCCAATGTTCATACAACAAAGAGCCATGTTAAAGCTACAAGAGCCTGAAGTTCCCCCAGTGTTGGGAACCGACAGTCCTTGAATTTGCAGAACTGAGAATTTGCAAAGATCTTGGCTGTTTGTTAATGAAACCCTTCTGGGCAGGAGGCTAAGTTTTGAATTCACATGGGGAGGTGGGAGGATCTGAGCTGGATGCTGCCAGCAGGAGGAAAGGTGCTCTCAACCAGCTGTTTTGGTGATAGCAGTAAGTTATATTTCTCCGTGGGAGACTGGCCCAGGTGAAGAGAGTATGAAAAAATACCTCTGATGGCCTTTGCTTTCAGAAGGAGACAGTAATTTGGTGTCTCCTTTTTTTTCTCTCCCTATCCTGCCTTGATTTTACATTTTGTTCATCTGTCAGAGCCAGCAGAGAGAGAACTGAAGCTGGTGGGTCTTCTTGTAGGTCCAGGCATTCACCAGGAGCTTCTCTTGGCATGGCTGGCACGGGCATCCTCACTGGTTATTTTTTCTCAGGTCTGGTTTTTACCACAGTTCTCCCAGGGCACAGCTTGGAGAGAACCATCAGGTGTGCTCAGCTTTTGGGGAGTTACCGTGGTCTAATGACCTGCACTGAGGCCAGATCATTCCCTTATCAGTTTGTACGAGTATGTATGTATTTATATGGCTTTTGGCCATCCTTCAGGATGGGTTTTGTAGGTTTTATTTTTCTATTGGAAAATTTGCTTTATGCTAAAGTGCTGAGAAGGTTTGGGGAAAAGGAACAGAGTCAGTTTTCCTGTCCTGGGAGAATCCCCCATCACCATCCCCATTTGGAATGGAAAGCTGGAACTGGGAACAACGCTAAAAGGTGAAAGTATTTTTGACTACGTCCACTGAAATGTTTTAGGTTCATTCAACATTTGTCAAATAAAAAACCACACAAAACACATGTACAGACAAACCCTTTTCTTACTGAGCTCTACTATTTCAGCAGTCATTTTTTCCAGGAGCTTCTCCCTTACTGCGTGCTTCTCCAGGGGCTGGAGGACTTGGCAGAAGCTCATGGACATGAGGTGGGCAATGCTCGGCAGAAAATCTGCTGAAAGAAGGGCTGGAGAGGGCCTTTTATGACTCTTCAAACACATCCTGGAAGAGGTGCCAGGGGAGTATCTTACCAGGGCTCCTACCTCACCGAAATGCAATGTTCCTCTGGAGGCAGGAGAGGCAGTGGCTCTGGAAGGCTATAATATTCCCATTCCCGAGCATCGTATCCTGCTGAGGGGACTGGGACCACATGAAAACAGTCTTGGCTGTGGTGAGCCACAAGTGAATGCTCCAGTCCCGCTCCAGCCACACGCGAGATCCAGAGCAGCAAATGCAGGATGACATTGCTGAGGGACTGGGTGGAAAGAACGGGCTGGTGCCATCACAGCCCTTCGCCTTGGAAAATGCAGAGCTTGTTTGCTCTATTTTTCACACACACACACACACACACCCCTTTTCTTTTTTTCCCTTTTCTATTTGGCTTCTGCCTCTACTCCGAGAAGCCAAATTAGCTCATGGTCTGAAGCTCCAGAACTCAACATAAGCAGAAGCAAGCTGACATTGGCTTGAAATAGAAGCAGAAATAGAGCTGTTTACCATCCTGGTTCAGTTTGACACTTGGAGGGAACAGGAAAGAATTTCAGGGCATGGACACTCACACAGCAGCCACCAAAAGCACATCTGTAATCACGACTGTTTCCCATGTGGCAGATGCTTTATGGCTGCTGTTTGTATCCGCTCCGGAACGCTATGGGCGAGAACATCAATCACCTGCTCCAGTTCACATGTCCCACCACATCCACGTTAACGAGACGGTTTCCAAGGGGTGAGATTGCTTTCTTTGACCACGGGAGCCCAAATCTCAGCCAGGAGTCTCTCTCTGAGGCACAATTTGTTCAGGGAGTACAAAAGAGAGACCGAAAAACACAGTGTCCCAGCTGATGGCTTATCCCTAATTAAGATCCTTTTGGGCTGGCGACTGCATCTGAAAGCTGCTGCCCCTCTGCATGGATATGTGGTGTATTTTTAACCAGGCTCTTCTGAGGAGGATAATGATATGGTGGTGGCTCCTCCCTGCAATTTGCTACAGTCTCTGTGCTTGGAAGATGATTTCAGCAACGGTGCTTACATGCTAAATAGCAGGCATAAGAAGAATGAGCTCTTGATTAAAATAAGTCTAGACAACCTTCTGTATTTTTAGGTCCCAATTTAGGGGACCAAGGTATGGAGGGAGTTACATCATGGCCAAAATCTAATCTCTTGTTTCTGATGATGGTAGGTCAGTTCTCATGGTCAGCCCTCAATTTTATCAGCAGTCTTGGGACATTTGATGTTTTCCTGGTGGCCCCCAAGCCGTGGAAGAATAGCTGCTTCATTATCTGTAAAAACAGGAAATTCTCATCCTTAATGATCCCGGAGCAATGAGACCCATAACGGCTGAAATTTAGGGTGGGGAAGTAAGTGGAACAAGACTGTGACTTTTGAAGGCTTGGGGTTGCTATGCCTTTGGAGGGGACTCCTCTAGTGTTCAGACCCACGGTATAACTTAGAATTCCCAGCCCTGAGTCCAGGACTGCCAACAGCCTGCAGAGTTTCTTTACACAGCGTCCACCAAACCCTCTGAAGGGAAGTGCTGTCACGCAGGAATGACTGCCCCAGGGGACTCGATGTGGCAACCGACTCTTTCTGTTTGAAGATCAGCTTGTTCCAATTCCAGCCATGCTGGCAGCATCCTAAGCTTACGGCGAGTTTGCTGCCGGGCCATGAGCTGCTGCCGGCACGATGTGTATTCTAACAGTGCAAACAGACTCAAACTAAGAGCAATTTACTCTGCCTGTAGAAAAGCATCGGGACCCCAAATCAGCCCTGCTCCAGGTAGCTGTAATAGCACAAAACCCACCCTGATTAGTGGAAGCGTTGGGTCCACATGTACCCCACTCCTATTACCGCTGGCACCCAGCTTGATTTGGAAATCGAGTTACCTAACAGCCCTATTATTTAAACATGTTGAGCAGAGCAAAAGTTGAGTCTGCAGTTTCCATCCACCGACAATCAGCTTGAGTGTTTTTAGCATTTGCACCACTCAGAAGTGTGTTTGGTTACAAAGGCTCGTAGGAACTCACCGTCAGACACAAGTTGATTGAGGAACTCGGCAATTATTGGCCTCTCCAACGCAGACACGGTCGATAGCCAGGGTTAATTTTACTGGGAAAGAGAAGCTGAAACTCTTTGGACTCCACTAAGAACAAAAAACAACACTGGGGTGTATTTTGCAGAGGTCTAGAGAAAACAGGCTCTGAAGTGTTTGGGTACAAAATTACTTCTGCCAAAATCTATTTCTCCTGAAGAAGTACCTGATTCTGTGAGGCATGAAGCTGGTGGGGGCAGGACAGCTGGCTCAGCCCTGCAGAAAGCTGGTTTCCAAATGACCACTTTCTGATCTGGTGAAAGAAAAAAAGGGAAAAGGAAGGGAGACACTAACTAACATAATTAAGTTTAAATTAATTCATAAAAAGCTTGAAGAAGAAAATTAGAGGAACTTTGTGGTCCTGGCAGAGGAGCCAATTTGCAATTGGTCCCAAGACCAGTAGCATTAAAAAGATGACAGAATAAGAAAAATGAGAACTTCTGTGTATTTTAACATCCTGTGTTCTGTTGGGCTTAATGGCTCATTCTTTTCAAGAAATGCTTCATCCTATGGATGTATAACCAGCATCAAGAAGAAGATGGCATTGCACATCTGGAATAATGCTTCATGACAGCTCTGTGGAGGTGGTGGGACTTGAAAAAGTTAATGAGAAACACAAGCCTGCAAAAAGTGGGTGGGAAAAAGGGTTAGAGATACAGCAAAGTGGTTTTCATTCAGAGTGCAAGAACATTTAATGACTCAGTGTGTGCTGATTTTTGAGCTGAAGATGTTGTCAACTCCTTAATGATTTCTCCATCCATGAGCCCATTAAAATGGGTTTAATGTACTGAAGGTGTGAGTCACTATTTCAGCCCTTACAAGGCAGAGAAACCCAAGGGAAAAGATGAAATGGGTCCTTATTATGCCTGTGGATGACTACCCATAGGAACCCTCTAACTGTGTCATCCCAAGGGTATCATTGAAAACCAGCATGGGAACCCTCCCAGTGCCACACCACGATGGTGGTTGGGAGCCTGTGCCACAAGGGGAGGTTTATTTTTGGATCTGGGTCTCGCTTTTGAGGTCCATGATGCCAGCTCCCATTGCCTGTCAGCATCCTAGGCTTCTTCCAGCCTGGGACCATCCTGGCTCCTTGGATGAGAGTTCATTTCAAAGGCAGACAAGGTTTCCCACAGCTATTGTCCTGTGGCTGTCTGCATATTTCAGCTCTTCACTATCCCTGCTTCCAGCAAGCATCTCATCAGAAGCTCTGAACTTCTTCTGAAAGCACACAAATTAAACATTCAACTAAATAAAAAGACTCGCCCTCCAACCTTTACTGAAATACTCCTTAAAAACAAATCCTTATATATTCTAAACTCAAAAACATCTGGGTTTCCAAGCCTCAGGAAATTACAACTCCCATTCTGGAAATAAAATACATGCTTGTCCATATATCACATTAATTAAACCCCATAATATGGAAAAAGGCTGGTAAAATGCTTTCCTGATGGCTGGCAGATTTGCATAGCAATTTATCATATTACTCATCGAAATTATTATTATTGTTATTATGATTATTATCATATTTTCCTTCATGTCAGCTGTGCGTAGAAAGATAGTATGTTCTTTGCTGTTCAAGAGAGAAAACTATCTGGTCTCACAGTGATCTCATTATTATTTATATGCCGTGTCTCGCACTGGGGAATCCCAAAGTCTTGTAGACGTGCTGGCTTATTGATTGTAGCGTGTGATTTTATCAAGGAAGAGATTTTAAATTGAATGATGACACTGGTAATTTATAGAAACAAGCTATGACAGACTGAAGAAGGCTGCAAATGTGGCCTCCAGTCTGCTACTGGAAGGGCTGTGGTTAAATCTCCCCACTTCTGTCTCAGGGACCACTTCCCATCTGCTTCTGTGGATGGGGAAAACCCTCAGAGATGGAGTCTACTCGGTGCCACCTTTCCTGCTCCTGAGCTGTGCTCCTGCAGCTCCTGGCCCATGAGCAGGATGGTAGGAAATGCCACATCAGAAACATTCCAGCTACTGGGGAAAACGACTTGGGGGCTGGGAAAACTGCAGACTTCAGTTGCTCTTCGTGGGTTTTGCATTTTTTCCTAGTGAGGTACAGTGCACGGAAAACCATCGTGCACTATGTGGTCAGCATTTTTACCATAAACAGAGCAGTTGCACATTGTTAAATTATTATTAGCTTAGCTGCCACTGGGGAGGATGTCTCAGCCTCCTCCAGCAGGACTCGAACTACCATCCATTGGTTGCAAAAGCTCCTGACTAGTCGTGTGTTAGCCCGAATGCACGGCGCTCCCATGATGTGCCCTGGCTCACATCTGCCCTCCCAGACACTGACCTTTCTTCTCCCACAGCCAGAAGAAAGAAGTCCGAGCAGTGATGCCTCGTCAGAGGAAATTATTTGCAAAGAGGTGGGTTGAACTTGTGGAGTCTGAGCTGAGTCCAAATTGTCTCAGACATCAATACGTGCCTTCATTCCCCAGTTGTGTTAGCCCATCCTGAGTTCAAGAAGTCACTGCCAAAGGAAATCTGGACCCAAATTTTGAATTCCAAACTCTGAAGCTGAGAATATTTGTACAAAGGAATATGACAAAATTAGGGAAGTTTTTCATGGCCAGTTTTTTTCTGCCTGGACACAGCTCATGCCTTTCTGTGATGCCAACACTAATAATAATTTTCTAAAAAATTATTATGGCATTTTTCTGTGTCTGTGCCACGGGAAAAAGGCATTACTTTATCAGGAATGGTCTGCAGAAAGAGCACATTGCGAATCCAACTTCTCATCCTCATCCAAGGGGCATCCGTCAAAACTAAGCTTGGAGTGGGAGCAGCTGTGAGTCTCAGCCTGAACCCGGAGTGACCATCCCAGACTGGGATCCCTCCTCCTCCCGGGGACGAGGATTTCAGCTCCAAGGTCCTGCTGAGTGGAGACTGCCAAGAAACGTGGCAGTCCGGGGCGGTAATCTCCCTGCCACGAACTTCTGCTGCAGTGACAGCTGGTAGCAGCGTGCTCGGTCACCGGGAATGGCCAACGGGATGGGAACGTGTCCCACATCCCAGCAGCGGTTCACCGACCCTCCTTGCCCCCTCACCCTGGACCTCCTCAGCCTGTGCAGGGATTGCAGGGCTTTAACTCCCCCTGTGAGGCTTCGTTCTCTGCAATTAACAGCTCTGTTATTGTCAGCCAAGTAACTGTATACTCCGTATGTGAAATGTGGGAGATCTTGTGACAGCTCCCTCCTCTCACAAAGCAGGGGATGTTTGAGCGAGACAAAACATCCCAGTCCCTCTCTTTCCTTGTTAAAATAAATGTCATATACTCTGATCAGCCTCTGTGTACATGCACGCAGCCAGCAGGAGAAAATCAAACATCAAAAGGACACAGAAAAAAAAAAAACCAAACCCAAACCAAAACCCCAACAGGATATTGACATCAATAGGAGTCCTGTGAATAGAGATGAAATGTAAAATTGAGTCGCAATCTGGCTGATAGAAGTTATAGACGCCATTAACCCTTGAGCAGATCTGCTGCTGACATGAAAGCGAGGAGAGCTGGTAAGGCTCAGGGCTACTTGTTCTTACATGGGCACCTGGGTTGTGATTTTCTTAGGAATCTGAAGGGAATTTGGCACCCAAATTCCTCAGAAAGCTGACTACATAATGCCCTAGGTTCCTTGGAAATCGCCACTTCTCTTTAATCACTGCGACAGACCCAACATGTCAATGGGGAGAAAACCATTTTCCTTCATTTTTCTCTTGCTTTAATTTTTCCAGTGCTTCTTCCCCAATGGGAAGAACTCTCTGTTCCAAAAAAAAAAACAACAGGATGACAAAGGAGAAAGAAAGCAAAGATGCAGGACAAAGTTTTCCACCAGAATTTTTAGTTTGGGATGAGAAATCCAAGAAGAACTAAAATAATTTCCTGACGGAGAATTTCTAGCAGCTTTAGTGTCGCAACCTCTGACCTCTGCTGAGCCACTTCACCCACAAAGCTCCTGCAGACACCTCCACGTGTTCCCAGCACTGTGCTCTGGGCTCTGGGTCCGGATTAATTCCCAGTTGCAGAAGCAAAGCTCAACTTGAGAAATCAAACCCCAAATCCAATTCTGGGGAGTCAGCACTGGTTCAGACACCCCAACTGCAACTCCCACCCCAAGACTGTGCCCAGGTGGGACAAGACCCCTAATTGTAACCTGAAACACATGATGGTCATATGTATTTTCAGAAAAACTCTATTTATTTTCTTAATGGTTTGGGTTTGGGTGGGTTTTTTTGTGTGTTTACTTTAAGAAATAATCAGGCGAAGAGTTTATATGAAGGACTGGCTTTTCTGGCGCATTTTTATCTGACAGAACAAAAGGATTTATTTCTGCAGCGAAGAAACAGCAAAATAACTTGTAAAGGCACACTGTAATTCCATCTATTTGAAGTTGTTTCGAGCTCTGCAGCAGCCCCAGATAACTCAAGAAGTTGCAAGTTCAGATGGGATTTTTATCTCGCTGCCTGGAAAAGCATCGCCTTGACTTTATCGGTGGAATCTCAACAGGAGGTTGTTGTTTAAATAACAGGAAGCGAGAGCAATCACCCTGGGTCCCAGTTTGCCCCGGGGTTGTGGGATGAAAGCCTGGCTCTCTGGTGGGGACCCCTCTCCCCAGAAGAGACCCATCCCCTGGGCTTTTGTACCGTGGCTGAATTTGGGAGAGACTCAGGAGACCTGTTGTTACGCTGGGTCTGGACTTCCCCACCGCTTCAGGGGACCTCAGCACAAAGTGTAAAGCAAAACCTCAGTAGAAAAAAGCAGAATAACCCCATGCTGAGGTTTCCTGGCCCAGGCAGATTGAGAAGGTCCCATCCCTGACACAGACAGACACATCCCCACCAGGACTTGGGTTTGACTCGCAATCGCTCCGTCTGCTCGAACGACGCCAGTTGTTAACCAGCACCATTTGCTCGGCCCGAGATGACCCCGCCACTACCTGGAACCAATGAAACAAAGAGGTCACAAAGGCAAAGAATTTGTTATTTAACGTATTTCAATCCCTGATGAAGCCCATGGTGTTGTGCATGCAGGAGGAAAAAGGCGATCTGGGGCAATTGGAGTTCCTGGGGATCCTAGGGCCGCGACCACAGGTGTCTGCAGGGCTCAGTGCTTCCAAACTTCAGGCTTTTAGCGTATATTTCTTGCCCTGTTTTATTGAAGCTGCCTGAATTATCCCCTATTGCAGCACGATTTGGTCAAACTTTATTAGCACAGGTTTTCCTGCATATGAGCTCAGGCAGAGAGCACTTCCCACCCAGGAAAACCTGGGACAACTGGGTTTGCAGTTGAACTTTGCTAGAGATAAGACCTTTAGGGACAAAATGTGGGTGTCCCCTGCCAGGATGGGCAGGCAGGAGGCTGAGGGTGCTCAGCTCCAAGCAGGATGGAGCAACGGGTGCGTTACCAGTCCAGCTCTGCCTTTCGGACCCAGGACCCCGGCCATGCGGTATATCACAAAGGCGATGACAGGGGACATATGGAGCTGTGTGTTTCAACATACATTTTCAAAAAGCTATTTAATACATTCCTTTGCACCAAGTAATGTGTTGGAAAGGATCCAGGCTCGGGGATGTTTCTATAAACACATCATCTCTTGCCGCTCTTCTCCCTCTTTTGCTGTGAGCTGAAGGATGTGGTGTTTCCCTCTCTTGCTGTGGAAACCTTGGATGTCACTTAAGATCTTGCTGGTCTGTTAAAGCACAATCTTTCATTCTGACTCAACTTTCAAGTCAGAGCAGTCCACATCAGAAAACCTCGCAGTCTGCGGCGCTTCATATAGTCTGTGCCTTGAGGAGATAATTTCCTAGAAGCAGCCTTCTATTTCTCCAGCTATGAAAACATTCCCAGTACATCCTGTATGTGGAGATGATTATATGCAGCACACACACCCCACCCCACCCTCCCCCCTCCATCAGATTGTTTTTTCTAGCATTTTATTTGTTTGAATTGTTACTAGAGATAGGTGACATTTTCTCAGAGAGCTTTCTCAGCCGGAAAATGCAGGTTCAAAGATACTGGAGTGCTTTGAAAACGTGCATGGAAGCTACCCATCCCATCGTTTAGGGAAAGATAAACAACAGTATTTTGAAATAGAAAGTTGTTAGAAACAAGCTATAATCTATATTTCTACAGAACCAGCAAGCAGAAATCTACCATCCGTTGAAAATATCCAGTCTCTTAGGGTGGGATTTTTGACTTAAAAAGAACAAACATGGAAAGCTTGGACTCAAACCTGGATGCTTTGTTCAAACCCTGGCAGATGTATTCCAGGCAGCTGGGGAGGAGGAAGTATTCAAAACAAAGTTTGATTGTTTTCCCACAATTTCTAAATTGCCAGAAAGACGAATCACCATTGGTTGTTACATCCTGATACTCAAATCCACCCTTAATTGAGCCTGAAACTACCACAGTTGATTATTTCCCACAGAAGAAAAACTTGGTGTTAAGAGGGGGAGATGGCATGAAAAAGCCTTTCGTGACCAGCCTCTGTCCCCTGCAGATCGGGGATACCCAGAGCACCGTGAAGACTGTGCTGAAATTAGAGATTCAGCCATAAAAATGGTTGAAAATGATTAGTTTACAAAATTTGGCTGGGGTGTGTATGGTGGAAATTCTGCCAAGGGGTTGGTTCCTGGGTGCAGAGCAGGTTAGCCAGTGGGAACGGGAACCACCCCAGAGCACATACTGGGAGCACAGTTGAGAGCCCCAGTACATGCCTGATGCAGGTCTAACTCCCCTTGAGGAAGTCTCACAGGCTCCATCTGCTTCATTTTCTCCTCTTGGATGTACTCAGCTCAGTCCACAAAGGGACAGATCGGGTAGAGCAAAGACCCTGGAGCTGAGGGCGATCTGAGCTGAGTCACCCGTTCACTCTCGTGCCCTCTCCCAAAAATGTGATGCCGGGTCCCCTTCTCCCCACAAGGCCAACGGAGAACAAATGTCAGGGTTGTGACTTTGCTGCTGTTGCATTTCTTGCTCCCCCGCCAGCCCCCTTCAGCAGTTTCCTCACGGCAGAGAAATCTTCCTCATAGCCTTTAACTTACATTTTTGGTCAAGTTTTCAGAGCTTGTCCTTGATAATTTGGTCTGTATTTTCCTGCCAGCTTCTGGCTGTGGTCCAGCCCATCATACCAGCAAAGAGACTTTACTCAGCAAATCTCCTGTTTTTTTCCCCTTTCTCCTTTAATTTTTTTTCCTTTTGTATGTCTTGAGGTTCTCCATCTCCAGGACAAACACTTTCAAAACGAAGCAAAATCTGAGAGCTAAGCAGAAGCTGTAGTGCAGGGTACCCTTCACACACACACGAAGGACCATCTCAGCTCCCAACTCATGGTCGAACTACCCAGAGCGAGCAGGTCGTGCTGACGCTGTGCCTTTGCCCTCCTGCTCCTGCCTTTGATCCCTTCTGCAATCCTGGCAACCTTCATCTACTAACCATCACAGAGGTTCTCCCACCACCTAGTGCAAAGTGAGCATAAAGGGAGAGGGTAACCCCACTGACCCTAATGAAGAATTTATAATTAACAACAGAAAACTCCAGAACTGTTTTTTTTTCTGCAGAATCGATCTGGCTCTGCTGCACCAGTAAGACCTGAAGCATCCCTGAGGCTCGGGATCTACTGAGGATATCCTAAAGGAGGGGATGAATGAAGGCATGGACAGAAGGGATTATGGCCTTTTGGAAGACTATGTGCAACAATTATAGAATCATAGAATCATAGAATCATAGAATCATAGAATCATTTAGGTTGGAAGAGACCCCTGGGATCATCAAGTCCAAACATCAGCCCCACTCTACAAGTTCTCCCCTACACCAGATCCCTCAACACCACATCTAATCTACTCTTAAACACAGTCAGGGATGGGGACTCCACCACCTCCCTGGGCAGCTGATTCCACTGACTGACCACTCTCTCAGTGAAAATTTTTTTCCTAATGTCCAGCCTAACCCTACCCTGCTGCAGCTTGCAGCCATTCCCTCTTGTCCTGTCGCTCATTGCCCATGAGAAGAGACCAGCACCAACCTCTCTACAGTGCCCTTTCAAGCAGTTGTAGAGAGTGATGAGGTCTCCCCTCAGCCTCCTCTTCCTCAAACTGAACAACCCCAACTCCCTCAATCCATCCTCATAAGCCTTCTTCTCCAGGCCTCTCACCAGCTTCGTTGCCCTCCTCTGTACTCGCTCCAGCACCTCGATATCTCTCTTGTGTTGAGGTGCCCAGAACTGGACACAATACTCAAGGTGTGGCCTCACCAGTGCTGAGTACAGAAGGACAATCACCTCCCTACTTCTGCTGGTCACACTATTCTTTATGCACGTTGAAGGCCATGCCATTAACATTGGCCCATCTATCCAGTCTGTCCAAGTCCCTCTGTAGAGCATCCCTGTCCTCAAGCAGATCAACACTCCCACCCACCTTGGTGTCATCTGCAAACTTACTAATAGTGTTTTCTATGTCCTTATCTATATCATCAATGAAGATATTAAAAAGGAAAGGCCCCAATACTGAGCCCTGAGGAACAAATTATTAATTCCCAAAAGTATAGACCATGGCCTGACTCCACCTGGCCCTTTGCTTATTTCCAGCCCAGCTCCCCAGCCCTGGTGCTCTAAGGATGTGGGACAAGGCCTGTCCCATATTTCCTTGTCCTGCTCCATCAGTAGGTATCTCAGGAGGGCATGGTGGCTATTTCTTCCCACAATCAGCCATCACTAGGCACCAGAGCAGAGTGCAGCAGTTTTCTAGGTAGTCAAACAAACAGAGAACTATACAAGCCATGCTCATTGCCCATTAGGATCTGTTTAATTAGAGTCAGAAGAAATGGACAGTAAGTTAAGGTCATGTCTCTATTCTATTTTAAAATTTCATTAACATCTTTACATTCCAGCAGCTATATCCAGATTCATCTGTTTTGTAGTCTCCTGTTGCGTGAAACAACACTTGTAATAGATTTTCACTTTTTCCCCCCAGAAATACAGACTGAACACGTGGAGCAAAAGTCACGTGTCTGCATTCAGAGAGACATACCAATAAATGCAGTCTGCATTCAGAGCAGTCTGCAGTTCAATCTAGGGGCTGGATCAAGCCATCTCCAACTTTATTCTAAATGCTAATTGGAGTCTGAGAGCTCTTTGATTGAAGTAACAAGGAAAAAACAGCGTGCACCATTTCATCCAATTTCCAGAAAGCGCTGGGCATGAGAACTGGACTCCCAGTTTAATTTATGTTGTAAGAATCCCTCACTGCATAATGCCTCTGTTTCCAGATATTACTAACAGGGCTGGAGTGTCCTTCCATGTGTTCTGGTGGAAAGTAACTATAAATCAAACATGCTCTTGGGCTGGTTGCAAAACCTCCATGAAATTTGACTCACAGTCTAAAAATGTGCTTGTGGAATGGCTGGGGTTGCATCATGTAGGTGCTGCAAAGGAAATGCAAATGGGGGAACCTCCTCTACCCCTGGCAGCTTGGCCTTCACTTCCAGTGAGCAGCATTCTGGGAGGAAATTGCCTTGTGGATAACTGATACGGGTGTTTGCTCATGGGGGAGCGGTGGGCCTGGGCAGGGAAGGGAAATTCCTGAGTGCCAAGTCAAATATAGGGGAGAAAAATGTGGATTCTGCGAGAAAAACTATCCACTGGAGAGGGGCAGCCAACTGCTGACCAGGATGGGCACCCGGGTGGTGATCTGAGGTCCTGGCATGGAGGTTGGTGTCCCAGCATCCTGTGCTTGGGAATGTAGGCATGGCTGGTTTGTGGGGCCAGATACAGTCTCTCATGGTTTGTCCATTTTTGGAGCCATCCTGCACCATCTTCCAGCTTCCTTATGATATGGAACCAGTAGGGAGGGAAAAGGAAAGCAAAAAAAGAGAGAAGGAAAAAAAGGCTCAAACCAAAACAACACTATTTTCTGTGACCTTCCTCTGGCTTCTGCTTACAAAAAATCCTGGCATCCATAAGGATCAGGTCTTTGATTGAACGACACTTTAATTTGGAATATATTAAAACGGCATGTTTTCCAAGAACGACCTCAGCACAGAAAGGGAAGAAGAGGCTCACAAGAACCTCTTCAGCTTCTGAGTCACAACATGTGCCCCAGATGCCATCACAACATCTTTGATAGGCAGGCCAGTGGATTTAAAAGAGGGCAGGGGGGTTTGGCTAATTGAAACCATTGTGTTATGATAACCAAATGTCCTACATCTTTTGCATCTCCCATCGATGGCAACGCATACTGAAAAAGAAAAAGAAGAAATAATAATGCTATGTCCGTTTTCAGAGAGAGATCAAAGGGTCTCCTGGAAAGAGGAGCCCAGTTGTCCCTTGGATGCATCTGGGCTGCAGACAGCCTCTGGAAAAGCCTCTTCCATTCATTCACGAGGCAGAGGAATGCTGTCTGGATGCTTCGAAAAGTGCATGAGCTGGTTGAGGGAGGAAAAGGCTCTGTGTAAAGGGAGCTGTGGGACCTCAACGTGGTTTTGGTGGCCAACCATGCCCAGGTCACCTGAGCTCATCTTGCTCTCCTATTGCCATGGGGTCCTCTGTGTCCTGCATTTTAGCAAGAGACACAGCTGGTGCTGTGGTACCTGTAACACTGACCGTGATCTGTAACGAGAGATAACGGGCAACTGGGGAGTAGGAAATGCAGTGTAGAAAACCCCAAAATAAATAAATTGAGTGGTATCGGGAGACCAAAGCTCTCTGTAAATTCCTGGGGTGCTCTGGGGTGAACACCACTCTCCAGACTAATCACCCTCCTTGGAGAATTAAGCCCCAGGAGGCAATGTACTCCTTTGAAAGCAGCATGGCAGAAATGTGTTTCTTCATCCAGACCGTGGCCTCTGAGGTAGCTCTGCCCCCACTCGCTTTCAGCTTGAGTTTGGACCAGAGTCGGTGGATGCAGCGAAGCTTTCTGCTCAGCAAAGGAGATGCTGTCTGGATGAATCAGAATCACCCCAGCCCTGGAAAAAAAAAAAATAATAAAAAAAAAAGAAGGAAAAAAAGAAACGACATGTCTCTCTTGGGATGGCCCTGACACGTTCCTCTGCAGAACATCTGCTCCTGTGAGCTCACCTTCCCCGCTCCCAGCGCTCCCGCCTGACCCCAACAGCTCAGCGCCTCCAGGAACCACTTAGGCAAGGGCTTTTGTCTCTTTTACCATGAGATATCCCCCTTCATTTATAAGCTATGGCTGGTTTTCTGCAGTAATGGGACTGGCAGCACCTGAGCATCAGACGGGCTGAAGAATTTTGCAATGCCCTTAAAGGGATGGACACCATTTCTCCTCCCTGAAAAGGCAAAGAGCTGCCAGCATCGCTGTGAACAACAACGCTCAGACAACCTGAGTCCTCTTTCCCTGCTGGAACCATGGGACCAGCCCTTTTTTCCTCATCACAGGATAAATCCCGTCACAGGACAAATTAAAAATAGCATGTACAGAATTAGTGTAAATTAGAAACAGATTATGGAGAGGAGAGATTCGTTCCCCTGGTGCAAGTTGGCCCTGCTCTGGATGCCTGCGAGGATGCCTCTGTCCCTTCCTCATGAAGATATTTTTGAGGAAAAAAGGGGTGGGTTTTGCTGATTTTGGAAGGAATCTGATTGTACCAGATGGTAAATATATGTATTTTTTCATTCTCCTGGGAGGATGCCTGTGAATCACCTAACAGGGCTTTATTGCTTTCTTCTGCATCCCCTGGCAAATTTCTGAGCACAGATCCTCTGTGTTGTTTGCATTTCTAATGAAGCATTTGGAAAAATCTGCCAACACCAACCAGACAGAAAGTCCACTTTCATTTACGGGTATTTTAAATAGCAATTAAAATTACAGGCCATCTTCTCCTCATGCTTCCACAAGCAGAAACATGGGGTTGGCCCTCTAGAAGTCCAGAATAACTGGAAGAAGAGCTTGCTCCTATGCTTCGTCAAGCATTATTCCGAATGCAGAATTTGCCATAAAAACAACAACAACAACAACAAAACCCCTTTATTAAATGCATAACACTGAGTTTAGCCTTGCTAAACATTTATGAGATATTGGAAAATTCAACTCCTGCCCTCGTGTTTCATCAGCTGCAGCTAAATGCTTCAGTACAGATGGACGGAGCCCAGATGGCAACCTTGGCTGTGGAATTTGTCTCTGCTCCGGACCATATGCTACTCAGAAGGAAAAAGGACACAGAGCTCGCTTTGAAGCTTGGTCTGCAGTGCTCTGCGGGCGGACGGGTGCCACATGGAGACTCAAACCTTCTCATCTGCATGCGACCGACCTGCCAACTCAGTCCTGGTGACATGGCAGGGACGTGGTGCTGGCAGGCCCATCACTGTGTACATGTGGAGGCTCATGCTACCAGGGAGTAAGGGTTGTCCTGTGGACATTCACGTTGGGACTTTGTGATGCTACTACTGGGGCAGTGAATAAGAGAGCTGGGGGTGCCATCAGGGCAGGATGGGATTTAGGATGGAGTTAGCAATGCGAGAAAGCCTTGGTGGTCTGGGTTGAGCACCTCCCTAAGAGCAGGGAGTTCTTCTTTCCAGAGAATGTGAGAACTGAACAAGCATCTTCAGCAACAATCTTTGTACATCTGCAGCTGAATTTTGTCTCCTCCCTGAAATGCTGCTGCTCTGCATGTAGAAATTAGCCTTCTTTATGCCTTCCACATTCCCATGACATAGTCTCTTGTAGGTGCCAAGCTTTGGATGAGTAACATTCCCCAACTGTGCATCAGTTTTATCAAGACCTGGTCAGCCAACCAGCGGAATCAGTGTGAGAGGAGGATGAGTAGGGCTCCTAGACACACACACCTAATTGCTAAGACTTATCTCTCATCCTCGAGTCTTCTGTGTCTGGCTTGGCACATGGTGGCAAACTGGGGACAAGGCTGCCTTGCTTCAGCACAGAGAGGCACTTCCAATGAGCTACTCACTGAGTCCTCAGATCAGAGAGAGGATTTGAGGACAACAAGGTGCAAGTGGATGTTTGATAGAGGCAGAAATGGTTGTTGGAGAAATCAACACCTTCACTCCTGGGCACGGGGTGCAGCTCATGGCAAACTCCAGGAGACCTTCTCTGTCATTGCCATCTCCACTGCACTGCTGACCTTGCAAAGGGGAGCACAGTACAGCTGGGTGGCCTCCAACCCACCCTGCACCACCATTCCCCAGGCCCCAACTCCCTTCCCCAAGCGTGAAACCAGACAAGATCTTCAGAGAGTCCCGTACAACGCTTGTATTTCAGAGACATATGTTTTTAAAGGTAGCAGATGTTGGGGAATGCTGTTTGCCAATTCTCTCTGTTTTAACCACTGCTCTGGGAGCCTTTCTCTTATTTATTACCTTTGAAAGCAGGAGCATGGTATCAGCCTTCATGGAGATGCAGTTTGCTGATCCTCCTTTTCCATCCTTCCCTTGATCTACACAACATTTTCCCCTTCCCAGCCCCCTGGCATCACCGTGGGCACTAGGCTGTGGGCAGTGAGGGCAGAGCTCGATCCTTCCCCTCCCACTTCCAACCTCCTGCTCCCCACTCCCTCATTCTCACGTTTTGGCATGGCTCTAACTGAGAAGTGGAGAGGCATTTTTATTGCACACACAGCTTTGTGTATCTTTTCCTTAGCATTTGTTTTTCCTAGATATACACACGTTTATCCACAGCCCTTTCTACAGGCAGAGATGTTAATTTGGCATCATACGTGGAAAGTTTTAGACATTTGATCAGAATCAGCACAAGCTTCTGGGAGTTGCTTGCCAGCTGTAGGCAAAAGCAAGGGCCAATATTAAAAAAAAAAAGCCTTTCCTTAATAAACATCAGTACTGCAAATATAAACACTTAAAAATGCTATTAACTCTATTTAGAAAGTCCTGGCGAATCAATAAAATGTGGAGGTGAAAGAGTCAAGCAGAGGCAATAAAATACAGACTTTGTTTTTTGCTTTGAGTGCCCTGAGAGATCCAGGCTTTAAAAAGCTGCTTCTCAATCTACATGTCTGTTTTTTCTACATGCAAGTTTGCTGTGCTTGCTTTGGGCCAGACTCAAAGTCCTCTAGAGTCATTGTGGTGGTCTGGAGTGATGCTTTCCCCCTGGCATCTTCTGCTGCAGACACTGCACGAGCTGCAGATCTCTCGGCCGATGCTGCAGAAGATGCCTCCGGGGGGGTTCAAGCACATGGCATTGGTCTGTGAAATGCCACCAGCTGAGGACTTGGCAACTGATGGTCAATGATTCCTGCCATCCAGGAGTCCAGAAAGAGGAGATGAAAGCCTTTCAGTACTTAAAGGGGGCTTTAAGTCCTTAAGAAAGATGGGGACAAACTTTTTAGCAGGGCCTGTTGTGGGAAGACGAGGAGTAATGGCTTTAAACTAAGAGAGAATATTTAGACAAGATATAAGGAAGAAATTTTTTACACTGAGGGTGGTGAGACCCTGGCCCAGGTTGCCCAGAGAAGCTGTGGCTGCCCCATCCCTGAGGGGTTCAAGGCCAGGTTGGATGGGACTTTGAGCTACCTGGTCTAGTGGAAAGTGTCGCTGCCCAGGGTAGGGGGGTTGGACTAGATGGCCTTTAAAGGTCCATTCCAACCCAAACCAGTCTGTGATTCTATGATTCTATGAATCTATGAAAGCCTCTGAGCTAGCCCTTCTTGTGCACCTTCTTCAGGTTTATCCTAGAGCAGGCACCTAAAAACTGGGGCTAGAACAGGAGTCTCACATCTGTTCCCACTCCACCCTCGCTCACACTCATTTTAAAAGCCATGGAAGCAGAAACCCTGGATTCAGACTGTTCAGGAAAGAACCTGGTGACCTTGTGAGTGCTTTCTTTTTTTTCTTTTCTCTCTTTTTGGTTTTTTCCTAAGGCACTCAGGGTTTGGCATGTCCAGAACTGCAGGTGCAAAGCTTAGAGGAAGGCTTGCCCCCTTTGCAGAGGGGATTTGAGTGTCTTACCCATTGGCAGGACAACTTTCCAGATCGCAGCAGCTGAACATGGGAAAAGCAGAGTGCCCTCCAAATCCCCAGCAAAATGCCCCAGGGAACAGCCCGAGCCCGATGCATCACGGAGCAAAGCCTACCTGGCCCTGGCCCCCACCCGCTCACACACCCCCCAGAGCCTGAGCCCTCCCTCCGGGGCATGTGTCAAAAAGCCACCTTCATTTTCCTGACATGCTTTTCCTGCTGCCAGGGCTGAATTAACACTAAATGAGACGCAGATTCCTCTGTAATTAAGGGCCTGTGTTCCACATCAGTCTGTTACTGAAGATCCTCCTCTATTACCCGGGAACGTGCCTGTTGCTTCTCCTTCTCCTCCTCTGACCCCAACGCCCTCAGCTCCCTCCTTGTTTTTACAGCTCCTTGTCCTGTTCCCCTGGGATCCAGCTTCTTGTTCTCCCTTCCATGGTCAACAAGGGATGCAACCAAGGAGGGCTGATGGGTTTCTCCCACCACTTCCCTTGTTCTTTGAACGGAGGACGGAGCACATGTTTTTCATGAATGAGAAAGCTATTTGAAGCCACGCAAATAAAAATAGCAACAACAACCAAATCTAACAGAACAACCTCTAACAACAACAAAGATGCTTGGGAATGGTCAGAAATACTTGTTTTCTCTTTTTTCCATGCAAGTTTTATTCCTTTCCAGTCTTTCCATCTTCCACGCTCTCCAGATACCAAAGCTTGAGAAATGTCTAGATAAGGCTGGCTGATGGTGGCTCCAAGACAAGTGAAAAACCTCTCCAGAAAGTTCATTTGCAAGATCATGCTTCAATATTCCTGCATTTTAGCAGTTTGTGGTAGGACTATAGTTTGCCTCCTCTGCTTTAGCTCCAGAATACTGTTCCTGGCTCCTACGGAGGCACCACTGGACAGCCCATGCCAAACAGTGTGCCAGAAACTTGACCTTCTCATGAACTTTGGGGCTAGTTTCTGGTCTGCACCCAGCCTTGCAGGCAGGACTGTCTGGCTAGTGGATTCTGGCCCTTTTGCATGGAAAATGAGATATGTCGGCCTGCATGGCGGGGTGGCTTGCCAGCTGTGTCCCTAAAAGCCCATCATTGCTTCCTCTTGCTCCTCCCTTCCTTGTTCAACAAGTTGCCTTTGCCCATATTCGCTTCTCACATGGGCCTGCAATGAGGGGACCTGTGAGATCGTCCTTGGTGGCCTTGGGCCAGCTGGCCAGCCCCCAGCTTTCCCACTGCAGCAACCAGCACACTCCTCAACACAACAGAATTTGATGTACAACTTTTTTTTTCTCCCCTTCTTGTTTTTTTCTTCTTTTTTTTTTTTCCCAGAACTCAACACTTCAGTTACATCTTCCCCCACTTCCCCAGTTTTCAGTGCAAGGCATGCAGAGATCCTTACCCTGGTGCTTGCTGAGCTGGCTGAGCTCCAGTTCATGCTGGAGCTAAACCCAGCAACACGCCTGACTCAAATCAGTATTATCTGCCCCAGCCCAAGGCAGTTTATGCTGATATTAATAACGAGGCATCAAGTTCCAGCACCGAGGATCTGCATTATGCACACTGCTCAGGACTAATTGAATTTCACAGCAACCTCTGCTTCATTCCCTGGGTCTGCAGGGGCTTCCAGATCTCTCCTGGCAAACCTCAACATGCAGTCCCTTCCTCCCATGACACCTGTAAGGTCAGGGACAACCTTGGTACTCCCAGACTACCCTCTTTCTTCTGCACTTACTGTGCAAAGGGAGATCTCTGGTTAAGTGGTTTTTCCAGTTACCCTATTAATGAGCCTTTTAATCAGTAACCTTTTTTTGGTAAGTAATTGCTATGGCATCAGATCCACTTGGGAGATGCAAATGAATGAGCAGCAGGGTGTTGCAAGGTAGTGGAGGAGCTGAACACTGCTGTGGATGCCTTCTGACAGGCTGTGTCTGGAGGAGCAGTGATGGCCACGGAGAGGCAGGAACCTGCTGGGCACCGTCTGGTGCTGTGCAGCCCCTTTGCCCGCAACTCCCTGGCCAGTGGCCACCAGCTGGTGTTGAGCTCAAGTCAATGACCCTGAAAGCCATTGCACATGAGAGGAATCACGGAATCAGGGAATTGTCAGAGTTGGAAGGGACCTCTAGAGACCATCCAGTCCAACTCCCCGGCCAGAGCAGGGCTGCCCAGAGCACATCACTCAGGGCTGCATCCAGGTGGGGCTTGAAGTTCTCCAGAGAAGGGCTCTCCACACCCTCCCTGGGCAGCCTCTGCCAGGAGTGGAAGATGTGTTTTACCTGCATGAACCATTGCTTCAGGCAAAGGTAGGGATTAAGCCACAGAAATAAGACGTATCTGAGGAGGGGATGCTTTTCTCTGCAGAATTAGGTTGAACATTTGTGCTCATACAGCTCTTTCAGGCTCTGCTTTAACTTTTCCTTACAGCACGAATATGGATATTACATATGTCACTGGGTCTTCACCACACAGTTGTGGGGGGGATATTTGGGCAGGCAGGCAAGTGAGCCGGTATGCCCTGAGCAGCACGCTAAATCCCAGTCCTCAGCAGGATCTGGTCTCATTTACTGATATAGTCTGCTTCCTTACAGGTCCAACTGCTCCAGCCCTGTAGCAGCCACGCTCCTCGTGTGCTGAGCTGCCTCTTGCCCTTGAGCCGGGTGACTTCTGCTCACAACGAGCTGCTCAGCGCCACCAGCTTAAGGCTCAGTAGGTCTGAAGGATGATTTCCCTCAGCACGGCGGTTGTTTTGCCAAACTAGGAAAGCAGCAGCCTGTCACTTCTGGGAAACTGCTGAATGAAACTCAGCCAACGCTGGGTTTTCTCTGAAAGAGGAGGATAAGCCCGAAGGGGCTGTTTCGGGGAAGAAGAGCCCTTGTGTTGAAGAGGAAGGAGATGTTAAACTTCAGGCAGAGGATACTGGGTAAAGATGCTCAGTCAGGTGAGTGAGATGAGGCCGTGCTCATGAGCATCAGGCTCTTGGCACATAGTCCTGGCCTCTGGAAAGGCTCAGATTTTACCCACTGGCCACATCCTTCCACGTCTGTAAAACAAAATGCACCTCCACCAAAAGGGACAGTGTCTGATAGACTTAATTCTGCCCAGGCTGGCTTCCTTCCTGGGACTGTTGGGATGTTTCATGTGCACTGCTAGATCATTGCAGTTTCTGCCATTGCTTCTTTAAGGTCCCAGCTGTGTGCTCCTGGGCTGGCATGTCCGTGTCCAAAGTCCAGCAGTGCTTGGAGGTGCAGCATCCCTGCTCCAGCGAGTCAAGGGCCTGGGACTGGAGGGGTTCCCAAGCAGCAGCTGGGCATCTCGCTGGGGGTGAGCACCCTGTCAGACCCAGACCACTGCAGCAGCCCACTAAAATTTGCAAGGAAAAGCAGAAAGAAAGGTCCGAAACCCCGCTGGAGAGTAGAGGCTTGCAGCACTGTTGCAGGTAAAGATCTATTTGGGAAATTTCCAGCTTAGTGGAATTCTGCTGATGCACAATAAATGGGGACCTTTGTAGCAGCGCTTTTCAAAGCTCCCAGCTTTAAGGGCACGTTTCCCTCAGCACCGTGACCAATGTTTCCTTTGTCAATAGAGCGGGTTCCCCATGAATCCACGTCTCACCCCTCTCCCAGAGGCGGCATCCACGGAGCCGTCAGCTCCGCTCCTGTCGCTGCCTTTTATCCTCTGCATCCCTGAGCAGAGCTCACAAGTGATGCTTTGTGCCAGAGCGAGGCAAAAATAAAAGACGTGTGCTCTAACAGGCAAAAGAAAAAACCCTCATCTCACCCCTTGTGTTTTTCCTGGAAATGTCACTGCCCTTAATGCATCAAATAATTAGAATCACTTCTCCCCTTTTGTTTGCCTTGGCCCCGGCAGCTCACGTTGAACAGGCCAATATAAACCCACGTGCACCGCAGGAATTTTGGGCACAGCCTATTCTGCAGTGCTGGGATCAGGGGGTAAATGAAAAAGCAATCACCCCGGCTCTGCTTCGTGGGTCTGAGCAGCTATGGGCACAGTTGGTCACTGCCCTCTGGCTGGAGTCCTCCTCCATCAGAAGGCTTGATTGCAGATGGAGTATACACACCCAGGGGCCCACCTCTAAGAAAACCCTCGGAGAAAATTGGGAAAGGACTTTATACACATGGAAGATTTCAGCTGGGAACAACTGGGGCCGAGGAGCATGTGTTAGACTCAGAGCTGGTAGAGAGAGGGAGAGTGGTGGGAGGTGCCCAGCAGCTTGCTTGCAGCAAACAGCAGCTCCTCTTCCCCTTTGCATTGTGAGGATGCTGCTACTCCGTTTATCCTGATTGTCTGTCCCCCCATTTGCAGGCCAGAACAGAGTTTGGGATGTGCTGGGCCAGGCTCTGCCTCGGTGGGTGGCACTTGGGGGTAAGGGCCCACAGGAGGTCCCTGATGTTCAGTGCCAGGGAGGAGGAGGAGGACCTGATGCCCATTTTGGTGCCAGAATTTTGCAAGATCTCAATGGAAGGTCCGAGCACGATGCTCGTGGTTCAGATGGGTAGATATCTCCCTGAATTCCTGACAGGATATCGAACAAGTCACTTTGACTTTGTAGCAGGGAGTGTGGAGGAAGGTCCCTTCTCCTCTGGGTACCGTGGAGGTGAGGTGGTGATGTGGGAGAACACATCCCTTGCAAGTGCTGGGAAACCGGCAGTCCTGGGTGAGGTGGGTGTTGCCATGTGCAGCGGAGTTGTGCCAGCATCCCTTTGGCACCCAATATGCCATCCTTACTGGTCTGTTGGACAGAGGGACAGCAGAGCCAGCGTTGGAGCCCGGGAGGAGCAGGCTGAGGCTGGCAGCAGGGGTCCTGCACACTTGGCTCCTGCCTGTCTGCTCCCAACACTGGCTCTGCTGGCAGGTTAAATACATGTCAATAGATCGTTAAAGAAATATATTGAGGATTAACTGTGCTGTAGGTATAGACCCCTTTCAGATTTGCTAAGTTTCAGCAAGTATGTTTTCAATATTTGGCTAATATTTTAAAGCAATGAATAAAACCTATGCTACTAAATCTAGTCCTTCTCTTATTATAAGGCATTTATTGCATGCTCAAAAGCATATGTCTTTAATATCTGAAGCAAAAGAAAGTCATATATAAGGAATCTCTTCTTAAACTTGAATGCATGTAGTCATAATCACAATTATTAGCTATCATCAAACATAGTCTAATGAAATAAGGAAACCCTATCATTAGTGATGTTACAACTGGACATGTTTAAGAAAGGGAGACAAATAAAGGGATTTCCCTCTTGACAATTGGAGATTTCACAAGGCAGAGGGAGGATCAAACCTGTTGAGATGCCTCTGCATCTTTGAGGAGATTTATAGACAAAGCAAACAGGGAGGTTTCTTAGGGAGCTGTGCAAACAGTTTTGGAAGCCAGTCTTGCTCCTGATTCCGGGCGATTATATTCTCTTGCAAAACCAAAATTGGAAAACTACCTTGCTGCTCCTGTCACCACCGAGGTTACTGAGGTGATTCTGCAGAATTGCTTTCCCTTCCTGATTTGTGTGTACAGCAGAGCCAACACTGCCTTTTTTCCAGTGGGGAAATAATTGTCCAAATTATGGTATCTGTGGTACAAATGATATCCGTGATCCAAACGTGTGGGACTGGGAATAAACTGGGGGCAGCCCGGGCTGCTCTTGGGGTCTCCCACACCCTGCTGCTGGGTTCTCCATCCGGTGTCCTCCATGCTGAGACAATTTATTGAGGTGAAGGAAAAAAGCCTCCTCCGAGGGAAGCTCCCTGCTGCCTTGGCTGCCGCAGGCTCCTCTCCATCAGCCCAGGGGCCACAGCGGGCACTGCAGTTCTTCTGTTGCAGATTTCATTTCATTTTATTTGAAAGGCATATTACTAGTTTGCCACATCATTTCAAGTCTCCAGCTGTTACTTGAGCCTTTGATGTAAGTATATGCATTTCAAACCCCCACCCCCTAAGAGAGGGGGAAAATACCTGGTGACCTTCCCTGCTTCCAATTCCGAGGACATCAGCCCTCAGACCTTCTGAGCCGAACGCGCTGCCTGTGGGTGCCACCAGGTCCACAGGCTTCAACAGTGCTGTCACCAGCTTAGACTCTGTCCACATCAATTTTGCTTTCTTATTTTGTTTCTAAGCTGGTGCTCGAGTTTTTTGGCTCGCGGACAGATTTTCCCTTCCAAGATTTCAGTGTTGGAGGACTGTTTCCCTAATCCCCAATAGTTTAAGATTACCTCTAGCCAACTATTAATCAAAATCAGAATCTAGCACTGCTTGTTTGTGCTGGTGCACTTGAGCACATAAAAAAAAATAAAAATCCTCTTTTTTTCTCTGAAGAAACACGGCTGCTACTTTTCCAATGTGTCTCTGGTTCCTTTAGCACCAGCCCCTCAGACACAGAGCAACCCCTTCTCTCATTCAATACTCCACATCATATCAGGATGCCACATGCACCAAGGGATGCTTTAAAAACACCAGTAAAACAAGTAAACACGGATTGAGGAATAGCTTAAAATAAGCTAGAAAACAACAAAGAAACTCTCTCGTGTTTTCCATCCACCACGGGCTCCTTCTAGCCCAGAAGAATGAACTGCCTTACAGAAACCCAGCAGTTAGCTCGTGTGGTGACGTGGGTTATAGAGCAGAAGATGGATTTTTACAGTGCCTTCCATATGCCATGTCTCCAAAAGCCTTCACAGCAAAGTGAATTAAACAACACAGCCTTTTTAGGGCCAGGAGCTGGACCAGCACCTTCTCCTTCAATAGGGAGTTGTGCAAAGCAGCCTGTTTCCAGCCCAGTTGCATATTGCAAAAGAGGAATCCCCCAGGGCTCAAGGCAAAGCTCTCAGCAATTTCACTTTGAGGAGAGCCTGGGAATCCAGCTCAGCCATGCACAGGTTTTGTGCTGGGGGTGGGACTTTTCCTGCTTCCCGACCCCTGGTTTGTAGTTAAACCCATTCCACGCTCTCGTGGCCGGTGGACAAGCACCCGGTGACTTGGCACTGGGGTAAGTTGCCCTGAGTGATTGGTTAGTTTGGGTGCATGAAATCCTAAGAGGTGCTCTCTACACACTGTGCCTTTGAGAAAGGCTTCAAATGCGTTTAAAATTGCTGAAGGAATCATCCTTCCTCCCATGCCAACACCTCACCAGCACCGCCTGGCGCTGGGCACAGTGGAAATTGCCAGTGACCCCACTTCAGACTCCCATCAATCCCAAGTCCTCGGTCTTGGGAGGGAATTCCTGCTCAGGGAAGAGGTCCAGCTGGGTCCAACCTTCCCAGATCCACTGCAGACCCCACGATAGAGGCTTTATTTTTTGTTTTTTTTTCCCAATCACGCCGTCTTCTGAGGGGCTTTACATCAGCTCAAGCTGCCTCTCCATTTTAGCATCTCTCCAGGCTAAAAAGAAATCACACTTCCCACAGCAACACAAACCAGGCAAACTGGTGCTGCTTTGTCATATCTGATTTCAGGCAGCTCTTTTCCTTCAGCTGGTCGTGAGCAAGCGAAGGATAATGTAATGCATAACTCGTTTTGAAAGCGCTTCTCCCATGCTGAATCCCGATCCACGGCTGTCTGAGGCACTTTGCTCGATAGATTACAGCACGATGCCAGCTCTGGCTGGCAGACTGCACAGGAGTTGCAGCCACAAAACTGGATGGGATTTGCATTTGTCCCGCTTGTTCCGAGAGCTGTCACAGGGGAGGGATACTGCTCTCTCGCTGGCACCCGATATTGGCTGAGGAACCCCATGTTATCACTGCTGTCATCTTCCAAGCTCCGTGTTAGACAGAGCAGGAAAGCTGCCAGGTTGCTCTGCGAGCCACTAGGTATTCTTGGAGACAAAATACTGAGCCTGGTCCCAAAGCCGTTGTTTAAGCTTTTCTTGGGTTTTCATTTCCTTGAGAATTGGATGCTCTTCTCCCTCTGTCAGCTCACAAAACTGCAGCCCGGGTCAGGCCAGCTGAGCCCTCCCCTTCAAACCGAGGACCTGACCCAGAGCTCAGCAAAGACCAGCTCCCGTCATCACCAGTGTTTTCTGGAGCAGGAAAGGACTGTTTAATGCTCAGCAAAGACCAGCTCCCATCATCACCAGTGTTTTCTGGACCAGGAGAAGACTGTTTTAATGCTCAGCAAAGACCAGCTCCCATCATCACCAGGCTTTTCTGGAGCAGCAAAGGACTGTTTTCAGGCTCAGCAGCTCCTGCTCCCTGCTTGTCCGTGCCCGTGGAGCTCCTGGCTGGTGCCCAGAGCCTGCTGCTCAGCCTTGCTTTGAAGGCAAGGTGTGCTCTGACCTTCTGCTGGGGGAGTTTTACCAAGGCTTTACAAGAAACCCTGCTGAAAATGGAAAGTTCACATCAAATAGTCATATAATCTCCATGAGGGGCTCAATTTATAAAGGCACTGTCTGCTGGAATAGTTCTGCCTCCTCTATTTACCAGCCAGCAATTATCCTCACTCGAGTTCCTCCTTATTTAGCCTCTCCCCAGTTGAAATGAACAGGAATGGCATTTGCTTGATGAAGTATAAAATGGAAATCCTCATCTTCGCTGAGGAAGCACCAAGCGAGCACCAGTTCTGGCTGCATCCTCCCCTCCCCAGCAGCGAGGCGAGCTGGGCACGGGCTTCAGAGCAGGAGGTGTTTGTAGGGAGGGTGGTTATCTTTTGGTAACACCAGAGACACAGAAATCCTGCTTAAAATCCTAGGTTTTCTCAAAGAGGCCTGTCAAACTCTCTCCCTTTCGTGCTTCACTCTGGATATTTAAGCTGTGATTTTTCATGAGAGGGGGGGACACAGACAGATTGCTCCGAATTCAACATCAGACCAACCACTTACAGCCTGGAATGGCATCTATCTTATAGCAGAGGAGCCTTCATGCTTTTCTCTCCACGGTACTTTGTTCACCAGAACCTGCCACAATTTGGAAAGTGGAGAAGCAGTGATTTAACAAGGGAGTAGCCAGAGGAGGAAAAAAGTTATTACCAAAACTCTGGTTGAAACCAATGGTACGGCAAAGTCCTCTTCAAATGCTGAAGCCAGTCTGAGGCCCAGTGTTCTTCAAGATTATTATATTAAAGTTAAAATAAATTTTAAAAAAAAGGTGGGTTTGTGGTAAATGGAAAACAGAGCTCAGCAGAGAGACAGGGAAGCTCTGGAATTAACTGCAGCCACAGTCGTGGGTGGGTTCAGAAGATCAGCTGCTTGAAACATGGGGCCAAGTGATGATGGAGGACTGGGAACGGTACATATACGGATCAGCAGCTGGAGGCCTCTGAGGCCAGGAGCTCACTATAGGTCCCTTGTGATCCTCCAGCTCCTCTTAAACCCCTCGTGAACTGTCCTGTGCAGCACAGAGCACCACCCCATACAGATCCGTGTCCATTTATATACGGATGTACGTTTGGCCAGGGTATAAAAGGTATAAACTCTGCAATGGTCTTTGGACGTAACTGCATGTGGTCTTTGCTGACAGCTCACTGGAATAAAAGAAGTAAATAAAAATAAAATGTCCCCCTGTCTGCACTCTCCCTCTGAGAGTGCCTGTTTCCCACAGTTTGTTCCCAGGGGAGTACGTGCGTATCCCCCCGCTGCAGCCACAGCAGTCGGCTTTAAGCAAGGGACATGGTCTGCAGTGCTCCAGGTCCCCAGGTGTATGCTCCTCCTCTGCTCTGCTCAACTGGCTGCTTCAGTGAGGGAAGGCCTTTGTCTGCAGGTGATTTGTGGGTTCATCTCCTTGAAGAAGGGAGCTTGGAGGATTCCTTGCGGACCCATGGAGCTGCATGCGCAGTTAGAGAGGGTGTTAGACAAGAGAGGTGAGGAGTGGCAGAAAAAGAAGCACTCACTCATTTACAGCCAAACAGCCCAGGCACAGAGCAATTGAAACAGCTTGACAAAGGTCATGCAGAGAACATGTGGCAAAGCCGAGAATGAAATCCAGATCTAAGCCTTTAACCAGAAGGCTGCTCCCCTGTGTGGGCTGCTGCAGCACAAACCAGAACCACTCCTGAACTTTGTCCAGTTTCCAAATAAAAGTATAAACACTGATGGGTGACCTTCAGGCCCTGGAGAGGACACATCTGTGCCCTTGAGACAGCAAACAGCAGGGCTGCAGCCTTCACACTGGTCTTCTTGCAGGGTGACTTCTCCATGCTGCGGGGCTGAACTCCAGCTGGAAAGCTCCAGGTGTCTGTCCGATGGGAGCTCCTGGGGAGACACAAGCTGGAGGGACAAGGTGGGGGACGACCATTGCAGCATTTGCTGGGGCTGTGGCAGGGTGGGAGGTGCAGGCCGAGGTGCCAGGGAGGCTCTGAACCCTTCTCCGAGGACATGCTCCACCTTCACATCTCACCTACGTCAGAATTACCTCATGTTCATAACTCCAGGAATTTCCAGCTGGTGCAGCCAAGCCTTTAGCTACTAAATTAAAGTTTCTACTTCTCCCCAGAGAGTTACTTTCCCTCCTTTCTTTTTATTAATAAATTAATAACAAAATGGTGTGCTGGATGGACACAGTGGATCCAGCTCCAAGCATGGTAGAACGAAACAAGAATAAACACCAGCTTGTTTATAAGCACGTCTGTCTGCGGGGTTTGGATACCAGAAATCAAATCCTCCACTTAGCACTTGCCAGAGCAACTGGAAGGTGTGATGGATGTTTTTACAGGAAAGAAGCCTCTTTCTTTCTGCCCACACCATGGCACAGCTTACCCAGCCAGGCGGCCAAGCCCTGCTCCTTGGTGGGATCTGATCCCTGGCACCCTGTCCCCATGCGAGCTGATGAGTGCTCCTTTCATCCCTTAAGGCTGAAATTTCTTCAGTTCTGACCCACAATATACTTAAAGCCCGATGCATCCAGGGCAGAGAGGCTCTTGGGTTCCTCACTACCCACCAGCGAGGTTGGCTTTGCCACAGAGACCTACTTTGTCCCTCTGCAGTTAGTTGCATTTCATGTCTCCAAAAGTAAACCCAGTCCATCCCCTTTGTGGTGGGTAAAGCTGGTAAGAAATAAGGTAAAGCTCTTCTCCTAAAGGTGAAACTCCATCAAAACCTTTTTGGAAACCAAGACATCATCCCTTCTTCTTTATGGGAGGGGACATGAAGAGCTGCTTCTTACAGATGATTTCTTTTAGTCACCAATGATCAAATTCTAGCACTGTTCCTGCAAGATTGCTTTAGGTTTTGACTTAAACAATTGCATTTATTGCTAGATCAACACATATCCTCTCTGACCTCATTCATGGCCCTGGAGGGAGCAGCGAGCAGCTGAAATGCGATTGTGGTGGCAGGAAATTTCAGATGCAGCCACTGACCAGCAGGGTCAGGGCTTTGATTGGGCACTTATTGTGGCACCTGATGAGTACAAACAGGCTGGAGATCAAGAGAATGATTGAACATGCAGGACCTGGCCCCTAAACTGGAGCCAGCCTAGAAGAGGGATCTAGCAGCTGGTTCCCGTGCCTGTTTGCCTTGTTCCCACACGCAGTTGGTGCTGCATGAGGGTCCTGCTTCCCAGGTGGAGGAATGGGGATCACCTGGCCCCCAAAAAAACAAGCACTGAGGTGCACATGCTGAGGTACAGGGTTATGTGTCAGGGAGGGAGAGGGAGGCAAAAGGAGGGAGAACCAGTGGACTCTGCGCCAAGGCTCATGTTTTCTGTACTTCCACAGCCCTCCTTGACCAGGCGTTGCTGCTGGTTTCCTAACAGTGACCACGAAAAACCAACTGGGACTTGAGGGAAATGTGAAGGAAAACCTCTGGATCAATCACCCCAGCCTCAAGGGGCAGCTTTGGGCCAAGGGCAGCTTCTGCAGTAGCGAGGGGTGGTTGATAAATCCCTGTAGTCAGTGTGTCAGTGAGTTGAACACCCTGACACGCAACAACCAGGGGTGGCCCATGAAGATCCACGCAGACGGTACCATCCTACACGTGGGCAAATGTCCATTCAGGCAGGACATAGAGATAAATCATCCTGCTCTAACCATATCTCTGGTTTCTGCTCTAATGTGAGCTCCCACACCAAGGGACATCACGCAGTCTGTAAATACAAAGGGAAAATGGCACAGCCCTGCAATCTGTGGGTTCCTTACGCTGTATATCGAGACTTTTACCCCTTAACCTGGGACCTGGCTTTGTCATCGCTGTGTAAATCTCCAGACCAACGTTGATTAAGGACGATGCCTTCCCCCAGCCTTTGGGTGCTTTAGGAGAACTAGGAGCTGACCACACACAAAGGGATTCTTTCTCATTTTACTGGCCTGGGGAGGTGCAGCCATCTCTGGGCTGCAGCTGGGCAGTTAATGACGTACAGTGAAACGGCTGAAGGCGGAAAGATGGCAGCTGGGAAGGGGAAGGGAAATGCAAAGGAGCGGATGCTTCTGGAAGCCGCAGAGCTGCGACACCATAGCACATTGCTCGTGATGAACTATACAGATGATGATGAAGAGGAGGAAAAGTTGCCACCAGTGGGTTGGAAATAAAAGACAATCCTGCGTTCGTTTACAGTGTGGTGGGAATTGGTGTCTGCGGAAGGCACAGCCCTGGTGTGGAAATGTAGTCAGGAAAGGGGTGGCTGACCCCTCTGCTCTCTCCCAGCACAGCAGGGCCCTGGTGGGAGCAGCCCTTTTTATTTCCCACCAAGAGACCTGCAGTAAAGCATCCACTCCAGGGCAACTGGAACAAATTCCACAGCACATTACCTGTCCTGTTGGTTTAGGTCTGGCTCTGCACAGGGCTGCTGGGCAAGCCCAGCCCTGGTAGGGGTTTTACCTCTGATAGGAGAGATGGATGATAGGATAGGAGAGATGGATGATAGAACAGAAGGGAAGGATTCATAGGAAACGGCTCAGAATAGCCAAGCTTAGGTAAAAAAGCAGCACGAGGGTGAAGTTTCACATTATTAACAGCTGAGCTGCCAGCTGAGCCCCATTCTGGGTGATTGAGCAAAGCAGGAGTGGGCTTTATTAGGAGCTGACAGGTAGCTCCCTCCTCATTACCTGCCTGGGGTGATGCTGGGGTTGAGCTGGAGGATGGATGTACCAGGTAAGGGCTTTCCTAGGAACTGGAAGGAGAGCAGTCTTTTTCCACAACTGTCTTCCCTAGGGTACACCTTTGAGATGCTGATCCTCAGCACGTGCTAGAGGTGGGAAATGCTCTCTGAGAGCTCCCCCACAAAGTCCTCCCCTCTGGCTGGTGGGGTCTGGGTGGACACTGGGACCAGCTCCTGGTGCAGAGTATGCTTGGGCAGCTCTACCTGGGGAGGGCTCCCCACTTGGGAATGAAGGCAAAGGGAGTGTTTCCTTTCTTACAGGAATTTCATATTCCTTATGCATTTGATCTAAAAACAGCCTGTGTGCTTTTGATGTGGGCCAGGTTGAATATTGTGGGTAATGGTAGCTTAAAATTCTTGAGTGGCCCTGTAGAAACAGCTGTTTGAATATTAGAGTTTGAAGCAGACCAAGTATGTTACTGGGTGATCTAGAAATTATAGACATACCCCTGTGTATAGCTCTGGAGAGAGGGGTGTTAACGGGGGCAAAGTGCTATTCATGTGTGTGCTCTTGGGATGAGAAAGAGACAGTCAATTTGGAAGACTTGTGTGGAAGCAATGTGTTTATATTATAGTAGCACCCAGTAACAGACTGGTGTGTTATTTTGCCCAGGATGTAAAACATAAAGCCAAAAGGCACTGCCTTGTCCTATGATCCTGTAACCCAAAGGGCAGAGGACACTCCTTGGGCCACACTGGTTTTTGGAGTGGTGCCTTTCTGCCCTTGCTCAGTGAGCATAGGCTGCCATTAGCTGGGAAGCTTTAACTTCTGCTGAAGTGGGGTTTAATTGGAGCACAAGAACTATTGCTGTGAATGAGTAGCAGCTTTACAAATATTGTAATGATCTTTCCAATGACTGGGTGGTTTTGCTTTTGCTTAATGCTGATAGGGAAGAAGGCAAAATTTCTTGGTTTGTGATATTTATTGCTCACAGCTTAATTTGATTCACTTGAACCTGAATTTCAAAGCCCCACTAAAGTCAAGGGGTGTGAATCAGTCTAAATTGAAACCAAATGACAGCTGGCTGGGATCCCTGGGAAGGGCAACCAGGGAGCTGTGCATGCCTAGCACTGAAGCTGTTGGGAAAATGAGTATACCTTTGTTGATGGGAAAACCCCCATTAATTGTTGGGGCCAAAATTGGATTTCTAGTCCATGCATACAATGCCTGTGTGTGAGTGGGGACATAAAACTAATAAAGACTCATCTGCACCCTCAGGCTGGAAGTTGGTGCAGATTGCTTAGGTCCAGCTGAACCCTCGAGGAGCAGTGAGTGATACTTATGAGAGGAGGAGACAGTTTTCAGACTAAACAATTAAAAAATAACTGGTGATATAACCACACAATTGCATTCCAGGGACTGGAGGCACCATGTGTTCTTCCTCATTAATTAAAGATAATCCAAAAAGACTGTTTCTAATTATTAGTAGAGAAGAGTTTAGCAGCTCTAACAGGATACAGTGATTGAAGTTGAAAATCTCAAGTCCTGGGAAAATGTGAACCAGCATCCCCTTGCAGTGTCACTAAAAGCAAATATCTTTATGAATAATGAGGATGTGTGGCTCTGAATGACTGGGGAGGAGGCTTGGGGTGCTCACCACACCAAGGGGGGGGGGGGGGAGTGGGTTCCGTGGGGTCNCACCACACCAAGGGGGGGGAGGGGGTGGTGGTTCCTGCAGCTCTGCTGAGATGCACTTGAAGGAGTGGTTTGCTTTCTTTTCAAGGGTCTCCTGTGCTCCCAATCAATGATTAATTAGCTCCAGCTTGTAGCAGTAATTGGCAGCTTCTCCTTGAAGATGAGCTGAGCTTTGCAGGTTGCAAAGCTGATGTGGCTTTCCCTCCCAGTGCTTGTCAGGTGACTTTGTGTGCAGGTGAGCAACCCTCAGGACTTCATGCTGTTTGTAAATGTACACTGTGGGTGCACCAGTGGGATGTTCACACTGTGGGTGCACCAATGGAGGGCTTCTTGGTCCAATCTGCTACCCCTTTTTGGTGTTTGACATCTGAGAAGCTGCTCTTCACCCAGATGAAAGCAGAAACTCATTCCTTTCTCTTTTGCCTCTCTTTTTCTCTGTTTGTAATCCCTTGTCAAGTGGGAATTGCAGATTTTTGCTGTATTCACTGGGCTAATATTTTGTCAAGCAAGGACTTTGGGACTAAGTGTTGACTCGTGGTGTATCTGAAGTCACACTGCAGAGCTCCCCTCACTCAGCCAGGCTTTCTCCCTCTCCTGTGATATTCCCTTGCCTTCATGGATGGCTTATAGCCTCGTGGCTCTTGAGCTCATGCTTTCCTACTGAGCAGCTTTACAGCCTATCTTCATTAACCATTACCAGTCTTACATAGCTTCTTACTCTGATTTCATTCTGAAATAATTCTTCACCCTTTTCTGGAAATACATGAGCTTTCTGTAAATTGTTCAGCATCTCCATGCCATAGTCTACAAAAAGGTTGGAGACACAAAAGATGGTTTAGCTTTCATTTAAATGCAGCAAGCTGTCTCCTAAATACACATTTGCTGCATAGGAGACCAGATTGATGTACTCATCTTAGAACCAGGACATGGGGATCCTTATTGTGTCACTGAATTCAGCAGAGCAGAGAGGGCTTAAAGTTCCCCCAAATAATTTCCTGCCCAGGACAAACCGTGTGCCATCACTCTGCTGTAAGGCATGAGGCCCATGTGCCTCCTAATTTAAGAAAAAAGGCAAAAAGTACGAGCAGGGATTTGAAAAACCATTTATAGCTCACATCTCAGCTTGCATAAGTGTCACCTTCAAGCGTCTCGCCAAGAGAGACAAAGGTGTCTGTAGCTGAGAGCAAAACTATGCTGGGGCAGCTCCCTGGCACATGGTGGTGGTTATTGCCAGTATTTGACATCCCTGGAGCTGCTGAGAACATGGACCTGGACCTCTGTTCTCCCAGCACCCGCTCTTTCCACCATGTGTGAGGGGCTTTGGGATGTGTGTCCTCCCTCCCTCAGGAAGAGAAACAAGGGAAAGTGGCAACAACAGTCACTCTTCAGACCCTGCCAGCTAAATGGAAGAACTAATCAATCTGTCTTGCTCTGCCTGTTTAATGTTCCTCTTCTGCAGAGAAGCGAGACAGTTACTTACACTTTCCAATATGTTGGGACAGTCTTTTGGCCTCAAAATGCTCCAGAATAATGAAAAAAGTCTATTTACAGTAGCAAAAGCTCAGTCTGTTACCTCCTGGGATTAATTTACTACACTGGGATTTCTGAGAAGACTGTTTTCTGTCTCAAAAATGAGTATCTTGGCAGCTCCTTACTAATGCCAGGTATTAAGTTTTTGCAAAGGTACCATGTGATTTATTTCTTAAAGATTTCTGGGACTTTTTTCTTTTTTGAGGGGGAAGGGGGAAAAAACCTCCCCTCACCTGTGCTGGTGAGAGGGGCAGAGCTGCTCTGGGGCTGCAGATGCACCTGAAAGCTGATCTCCTGTGAGACCCCTGGAGCAGGGGTGGCAGAAGGGGCAGACTGTGGCAGGGCTGCCCAAATCCTCCTTACCCAAGGACCACCAGTATTCCCAGCCTAATGGTGAAGGTCTCAAGCCAGTTGCATGCAGCAGGATGAGCGAACACAGCCCCTGCCCTGGGCCTGGAGCCAGCGTAGCCACAGCAATCCCCTTGCTTTGCTTGGATTGATGGCTGGCCAACCTTTCTGGGGGCCAGGTTTTAGCCCTGGGCCACCCTCCTTGGTTTGAATTGCCATTTCAATGTATGGCTTTGGAAGATCCTTGATTTTTCTAGGTTGTCCCCTGGAGCTGGGATCATGATGAGAGGGTGTTCGCCCATCTGAGTGCCACTATCATTACCAGGGAAGGGGGTTTGGGAGGCCCACTGTGAGCTGCCCTTGTGCTGTGGGGGTGTTGGAAACCTCCCAGGAGGTGGTGGAGCTCTTCTAAACAAAACCAACTAACCACTAAAAAGAGTACAAAAGAAATGAGTGTGTTATTCTCTCCTTGTGTTCCTCTTGCCCTGGGTTTAGACTCTGGCCTTTCCCATCCTTGGCTCCCCAGTTTGTTCTCTCACAGCTTTGCTGGTGCCTGCACACATGTACAGTTTTCCTAGTGGATTTACGTTCTTTGAGTCAAAATTGGACTCGGAGCTCCTGCTGCAGCTTCGATTCACAAAACTCCGGGCTCGTGTGGCTGGAGGCAGTTAAGAAAACAAAAGCAGAGAAGAAATGTGAAAGCCAGCTGTGGGGTGTAGTAGAGGTGCTGGGAGTTCGCTATTTCAGGTCACAACTGGGATTTCACTTCTGTATCGTGATGCTGGTCATGGTACATCAGTCCCTGGGCTACCCAGAGGGGTTACAGGTTTCTTCATTGCAGCCTATAGATCCTAGAGGAAGACAGCTGACTTTCCATTACTGAAGAGCTCTTGGGATCCCAGAGGGTCCCTGAACTCAATTATTCTTCAGGCTGACCAGCTCATAAATTTCACATTTCATCAAATTAGTTTTTCTTGTTTAGAAACATCATCCCAGCTGTTCCTCATGTCCATCTCAGGTCTAACAAGGGGAAAAAGTCAGGTTTGTCCAACAGTCTCGAGCGGTAGCTTTTTCCATATGATAGCTTCTCATGAGTGGAAGGGCTGGTAGACTCATTACGATGTCTTCTAGCTGCAAAGAGGTCTTTGGCAAGCAGGAATCCTTTCTTTTTTCCTCTTCTTGCGTCAGAAGAAAGCCGTGGTATGTATGAGAAATGTAAACAGCTTGGCTAATTTTGGAAGTCAGCAGCTAAGATTGTGGCCTGTACCCCCCAGAGTGGGACCGAGCCTTGGCCCTGGCTCTTCACACCGGCTGTATTGTCAGCTGTAGCTACACTGTTGTCACACCTCTGGGTCAGAATAAGTGAGGCCAATCTACTCTGCTGTTCCCTTTCTTGCAAGGGATTTATTTTCAGTTAACCTTACTAAATATCCTGAAAAATGTTCATGTTTAACCCTTCCCTGGGTGTAAAAAAGGAGTTGCTCACATGAATGTGCACATCCATGCACGCAGCCTGATTGCTGGAACAACTGTAATCTGAATTTTCAAACTTGCATGCAGGGTTTGAGGAGGCTGAGGAGAGAAAACCATTTGTGATGACACTTCTTTTGGTTTGTTTTTTTTCCTCCCCAACTTTCCCTGAAGTGCAGCAGGAGCCTTGTCTCTCGCCTCTGAATACCAAGGGTTTTTCCACTCTGATTCTGGCTGATGTAGGTAAATGGAGTGAGCTGGGAAGAGAAGGTTGCGGTGCAATGAGGCAAAGCCATGGCACAGTGGCAAGGAGCTTTCCTGTATTTCAAGGTCTGTGGCAGTAATGGTTGGCACATTGTTTTGTACTGCTGGCACAGGCGTGATTATCAACTGGTGACTCCTCCAATGGGCACACTGGAAATCGTTCCCTCTAAGGCCCCCAAAGCTGTTGCAGTCACTGTGACAGCTGGACCTGGGAAAGAGGGGAAAACACTAGAGCAAAAGCCTTTTGCTCTCTGGAAGAAACAAATGGTGAGTGCCTCAGAGGGACAATGTGGGTAGAAAAGGCTGTTTGACAGCCTCTGAGTGGTGCTTTGGCAGGGATGCTCATAGAATTATCCAAAGCCATAGAAAGCTGGAGTTTTGCAGCCTCTCCTTTTTCTAACAAAGCCCATAGATTACCTCTTCTTCATATTACTGTGCTTTAAAAGAGATGGGAGTGACGGCTACGGAGTGCAGCTCTTGTCCTCATCCCCAGGGCTATTGATGCCAACTCAGCATTTGGGGAAACAACGAAGCCCCTGTTTAAACTAATAATGTTAACTCCATACTGTAGCATAGCCAGCCAGGGGATGAATAACCCTGGATGGTTAATTGACATTCGGTTTAAGAACAATGATGAAAACATGCTGTCTATATTGTGTGACCTTTACTCTGTGGGAGAAATGATACTGCTGCTTGGTCCTGGGGCAGCATGTTGGTAGCTGGAGCCTTGCAGGGGAAGTAGACTGGCCCTTGCTGGGGAGGAGAGCCCTGGGGAGGGAGTTACAGTGGCCACAATAGCTTGAGTGTTCCTGTTTGCACTCCCCTTTGCCTCCAGCTGGACCGTTTGGGAGGTGGTAAGTCAAGGAGCGAGGAGGAGAGGCTCTCTGGGGCTGCTGCTGGTGCTTCCTCCTCTGTGTAGATCTCCTGGAGGTGGTGGTTGCAGGGTGTCCCATGCCATCCCTCACTGAGCTGCCCAATTCCCGAGTGGTTTCTCTGGATGCTGGTTCCCTCCATTGCTCACCCCTTTTTCAGAGTTGCTGGGATAAATGCTGCAAGTCCTCTGCCCCTGGGGTTTGGTGCAAATGGCTCAACTTCACCCCAAGCTCACTCTTGATTCCTGCAATGCTGCTGGTGTGATGGGAAACGCTGATTCTGCTCTGCTGGATGCGTAATTCTTAGCAAAGCTCAATTTTTGGTGCCCAAACCACTGTCTTTGTCTTGCTTTGGGAGGGTTTACATGTGAATTAACTTCAGCAACACTGAGTTGATGGGTTTTTTTGCAGTGAATATTGATCTCAATCTTACTGCTAAATGCTACCTGTGCTGCCACGTGCTGAACATCTGTAGCGAACAGGGATGCTCAGTGTCTCCGAAGGCCAAACTACGTATTGCAAGATATTCCTTCTGTGCCCATGGGGTTTTCAGTAAATGGAAAGCCAGGGTGGGATGATAAGGCAGGCATGTACACAGCTTATCGGACTTGTATCAGATGCTGCAACACTCACAGAGGAGAAGCTGCAGCTGGTGGTAAATAAAACAGCCCCCAGCCAGCTTTTTGTTATATTCCTGTGGAGATAATGTTGCTTGTGAGAGAATGAACTCAGGAAGCAAATGTCACAGACTGAGTCACTGTTGGGGTTGGGGGGTTGCTTTTGGGCTGTTGGATGGTACCCAGGGAGAGGGTTGGCATCTCCTCCTGAAAGTGTCTGAGAGACATTGGGCTGTAGCAAGGAGAATGCAGAGCAACAACGGGATGAGCCTGGGTTTATTTACACCATGGGGATTTGTGTGGGGGATAATGATTTTACAGTTGACTCTGGTCTGATAGTTTGATAAACGTGTTTCCAACCTGAGGAATTTGCTTAATCCATGCTTAAACTACAAACTTGTGGAATACAGATATTTGAGGGCATTTAGTTATTCATGTGGGGATGCAAAAATGCAGGTGCTGATGAGCTGAGGGTATAGCTTTACTGGGGAAGGACTGAACCAGCACCGAGATGTTCCTAATGTCAAGACACAGTTCAGCTACTATGCAATATGCCAAAACCCTTAAATTTTATATGATGTTACTGAACAGCTTTTAGTGCGACACTACACATGCAGCTGTGACCAGCACTCCTGTGCTCCAGATTTAGTACGGAGAGAAACCACAGCTCTTCACACCTGAAAAGAGCCACTTCTGATTATTATTCCCCCTCACCACCTCATCCTGCCTTGGAGCAGAGCAAGCAAAAAGTCACAGGTGAAAGATTTACAGGATATTTTTCAGAACTGTCTCAGAATGATTTTGATAGGTTTGCTCCCTTTGCAGTTGGCAAGCTCTGTTTCTCTGGGACTAAATCTTGTGGAAACTTATCATTTATCTTCCACAGCTGGGAAGGAGAAGGAGGCCAGGTTTAAATCTGTGCTCTGAATCAGGTAGACAGTCCTAAATCTCAAAATATCCAACATCTAGTGTTTTTCTCAACTGACATAGTTTTACAGCCAGCACAGGGACTGCTGTTGAACTTCAGTGACTGATTTGCCAAAAAGCCAGTAGAAGGGCTGGGAAATAATTTAGGCTTCTTCCCCATGCCAGTGACTCGGTCAAAAGGCTCTTTTCTTTGGCTTTTTGTGGGGATGGGATCAGTTCAGGCTCAGATGCAAATCTTGCTGCTGGAAGTCCTCAGCCTGGTCTCTGCTGGTGTCTCCTGGTATCTTAAAGGCTAGACTGTTTCCTGCTGTGCTGAGACAAATTAGCAGAGGATGTGGGAGAGAAGGGGTTGGTTGATGTGCCTGTCTCTGCTGCAAAGGCATTTTATTCAGAGGATGCAACTTGCTTTAGCAGGGCAGGTGCTGTTCCCGCAGGCTGCTCTGTGCTTCCTCTCCTTGTCTTCTGCAAACCTGATTTCCTCCCCTCCCACATCTGCTTTCCATATTTGCTGACTCCTGCTCCGGTGAGGCTCTGGCAGAGCTGCTGGGTGAGATCCCAGCTCCCCTCCACCATCCACAGGGCCCACCCAGCCAAGATTCCCCAGTGCTGGGGTTGGGAAATAGGGGCAGCCTTGCCTGTTGCTAACAGCCCAAGATGTGCGAGGAAGGATGGTGATGCTAGTGTGAGGGAACACAATCTTGGCTTTCCGTGAATGACTGTCCTTATTTGGAACCAAGGCCCAGCATCTGGGCCTTTTTGCATTAAAATAAAAAATCCACCCCACACTGAAGTCAAAGAAGTTCATAGGGCAGTAGGATTTCTTTGGCCATAAGTAGTTTTGCTGACATACTTGGGTGTAACTAAGCAGAGGTCAGGCACAGGGTCTTTAAGAGGAGACTTGATGTTTTTAAGTTAGTTTTTGAGAGTTTTAGTGTTGGACTATTTGCTTTGTAATCACTTTCTTATTAGCTGCCTCTGGTGTATCAGACTGTAGATGCTCCTGGAGAGCTCAGAGAAAGATGCAGCTTTCAAATTCACCTCAGAGCTATTTGTGAACTTTGCAATTTCCAGTGGCATATAAAAAAAAAAAAGAATTTAAAAACCTCTGCCAGTGTTTTGGGTGCTTAGCGAAACAGCAAACATCCCAAGAGTCAGTGATTGCTGATCAGAGGCAGACAGAAGTGTTGCACTGAAAAGCTGAATTTATTTGGGAGTTGGAGTGCCCTCGCCTTTGAATGAGGCCTAGAAGATGGTTTGTTCTCATCATTTTGTCTCAGGAATTATACTACTTTCCTAATAATAAAAGCCTGTTTAGGTGTAATGCCGATGTGTTTGGAGTACAAGGTGTTTTGCTTCAGTGCTGCAGTGTGGGTGCAATGAATGCAGGGATGGGCATAGTCCTAAGGCTTTTCCCTTCAATATCAGTGTTGGAAGTATCAGCAGGGGAAAAAAAGGTGGTACTTGAGACCCCATGTCTCGAGGATCCCAGACTGCAATACCTGCTTGTTAAAGCACTGGCAGCTGGCATGACTGGCAGTAACTCTGTGGCTGTTTATTCCAGGGGACTGGCATGCAAGGCTGCCCCAAGAGTCAAGGGGACACAGAAGGACCTTAAGGACAGGTTAGCATCCATATTTGTGAGCTTTCCAACACTATAGAGTCTAAACTATTATTGGTTTCTTCCTAATATCTTTACATGCCAAAGGAAATAACCTTCTGCTGAGTCTCTGTTCCCTTTTGAGGGAAAATTTAATCCCAGAGGTGTAAGAAATGAAGGGAAAAAGGCATAACAAAACCCCAAAAGGGACGAACGCTTTCATGACCTCATGTCAGTGCTGTGACTTGCCAGTCCAAACTTGGCTGGCATATTGATGCTGTATAAGCTATGTCTGCTGGGTAAGCAAACGGTGTCACCCTCTTCCCAGATCCCAAACAACCTCCTCAATGTGCAGGCAGCAGCCGCTGATCCACATGGAACAAACATGCTGCCTTCCAACATGAGACAACACAAGGTTCTTTGATTCCTCCTAATTGCATTTCAGTGTTTGTGGCCCAATTGTATGGTTTCTGCAGAAGTTCAGCAATTTTGGTTGCTGGCTTCCTCTCCTTGCTGACCTACAAATACCAGTTTTCAGGGAGAGATTTATGAGCAGCATGAAATTACCATCTTGTAAAAGCACAAATCACAGCTATAAATAGGGGCCTGGAATATGTGGAGAAACCCCAAGGGAGTAGTGCCTCTTGCTTTGTCTGTGCAGGACAACCCCAAGAACCCAGGTTGAGGAGGAGTCCGGTGCCTTTGACTCTCATGAACTGGCGAGGCGCCAGCCACCCTTCTCCTAATCCATATCCTTAAGGATGGAAATAACATCTGGCTGGACTGACAGTAGTCAGGCTTGGGAGTAACTGAGAGCTCTGAAAACTGAGCCCTTCCCAAGCCCTGTATGCATTTATCTTCCTTTCCAGAACATTAGTAGGCAGAGTTTGTTTTCAGTGAGTTATTTAGCAGAAAGAGGGATTAGACCTTGGGCTAGCATTGATTAACCCCTGCATGTTGAGTTGTTTAACAGCATAATGGATTAGTCATGTTTGCTGGTGACCTTTGTCAATTGAATCCTTCATCCAAAGACTCTTCTGACTTTTTAAATACACAGATCCTTGAAAGTGGAATCTATGCTAAAATGTCCTGGAAGTGAAGAGCTGGTTTAGCAGAGCTGGGGCAAATAGTCCCAGAATGTCTGAATTTTAGGTTTGACATTGCATGAGTTAAGTCACGGGAGCCCCACTCATGCAGCTGGTTCCTTAGCACTGCCCACAGAATGGATGAGTGTTTGAAGTCCCCTGTGAGAACTGTGTATGAGCTGGAAATAAATTGCCTGAATGGAAAAGCATCTCTGGAAAAGGTCTGAATCTTCTGTGGGTCTTGGGGAAGATGGTAGAATGAGTCCAGCTAGCAATAGGGTTTAATGTCTCCCTAGAAATTAAATCATGGTCATGTTTGGTGATTAAGTAGGTGACTTTCATTTAAAGGAAGAAGTTGGGGCAGAGATGCTGTGTGGGTAAATGTGTGAAGCCTCATTGCCTTTGATGGAGTTATGTCAATTTAAATCAGCTGAACATCTCATCTGGATAAGATACATCTTTCTGCTGCTGAAGCTGGGGACTGGGGGAAGCAAATGTGCTCAGTGGAAGCAAACATGACACCCAGAAAAGCATCTCTAACTGCAAGAAGGCACTGATGGCAATTTAAGGGCTGCCAGATGGGTACAAAGGGCCCTTACATATCTGCTCTGGACCCAGCAGAATGTGTCTTGAGGGTGTCTCCTCAGATCTTCCATTCTCTCAGCAGTGCTGTGAGGGAGCTGTCATACTTGACTTTTCAAGCAAAATACCTTCCCACTGCAGCCAGGAGTTCTTTCTGAGCTCATTTTGCTGCAGTACAAGTCAGGTCAAGGAGTTTGTTTGGTTTGCTAAAAAAGATACTCTAGTTCAAACAAGACTTAATTCATTGAAGCCCCGTGGCCTCTGTGAAACATGAACTTTTCTGGCCTCATGATTTATGAATACAAAGCCATGGGGAAGTCTTGCTGGAGGAAAACAAGCTGTATGATAGGTAAATAAAAGGCCCTGGGACAGGAAAGGGTTAAAGACACCCATAAATGTGGAAGCCACACAGATGGGAGGTGTAATGAGCTGTCAAGTTCTCTGCCCTGCCAGGAAGGCTTTGCTTCTGTGGAGGGGAGCTGCTGAGGATGGTTTGGAGTAGGTGCCCTTGCTTTAGTAGAGGGACTGGGCTGTCTCCTGTAGCCCTGTGCTTGTGTATGAATCTGAATCAAATGGAGAAGGGCATAAATGTAGAGCAGCGTTTTGAGGGTGTTTTGTCATGTTTGGAGGTGGAAGAGACTGAACCACAGGGGAGCAGCCATTGGGGTTGGGTCCCAGGGAAGGGGTAGGACTCAAGTGGAGTCTTCCAGCCTTCTCTCCTTGCCCTCCTGTCTGAGATGTGCTTCTGAATTCCTATTGTTGTAATCACCAGCAGTTTTGGTTGTATTTTTTAAAAAAATAACCAAAATCCAAACCACAGCCCACCACATCTGGTCCTAATCAGGACTCCATGAATCTCTATGCCAGCTTAATCTCCCCCAAATGTTAATTATACAGATATCTGTTTCTTAAGTTTAGGAGTTGCCTATATGCACTAGATGTCTGAGGGATTTTTCCATATATGTTTGCAGAACCCCTACCAGCCACTGTGCTGCTTTCCAGGGCTAATAAAACCACAAGGAGTGATGAAGCTGCAGCTGTGATTGCTCCCTGCAGTGGGATATGGTGATGCAGCAAACCCCTTTAACCCAAGAAGATAGCTATAACTTACCAAGCGAGTGTAAGCGCTCCAGGAGACCACCTTGCCCTCTGGGGAAGGGGCTGCAGGCAAAAAAAATATGCAAGCTGATGGTGTCTATATACACATAGGTAGGTGGTAGCTTATGTTCTCTGAAAGGTATGGTTTAGTTGGAATTCAAAGATAGGAAGCACAGCAGGCCATAGTCTGTCTGCTACCTGCTCCCTGGCACACTTGTTTTAGTGCCTTGGGAAAGAACAATTAGGGCTGTGTTTTTTCTGGATCTGATCCTCAGAGGGATGTGAAATACTGCTGGAGTATCTTGTATTGCTGGTCTTGAGGATCTAATGTGTGGCCGAACCTCCTTGAACTTCCTTGGGGGTGCCTAAGAAATGTAAAAAAAAAAACAAAAACAAAACCCCCAAAACAAACAAAACAACCCAACCCAAAATATGTAAACAGGGGGCTTTAGGATGCTGCTCTGGTTTGAAACTGAACTGGGAATAAAACTAGGTCTGCATTTAAAAAAAAAAAATTAAGCAAGACACCCTGTAAATGGTGACCAACCAGTCTGAAGTTCCAGGTAAGCTGTAAAACCTGGACACAATTTCAGGAGACTGTAAATGCTATAGAAAAAAACCAAACAGTACCACCCACCTCCAGCAGTAGTTGAGCATCTATTGTAGAAATATGGTGGGTATGTGGGTGCTGCATCCTGGAAACCCTGCTGAAATAAGAGGCTGAGAAACCAGAGCATGAAGCAGGGCTAGGCAGTGGTGGGGTGGCCTA